>CH002376.1:691304-704340 GCA_000149265.1 Ciona savignyi
GGCTCGCGATTGTTAAGAACTCAACGGTTCAAGAACTGATTGAAACCTATATTTCAAATGTACATGGAAATAAATTCTGGATTGGTGCAAGAAATGTGTCCGGCGGTAATTTGACTTAAATTTTAAAACTATACTAGTTTGGTATAGGATGATCGGCTTGTCTGGGTATTTAACCCTTTAACTGCCGGCTGTTTTTCAGTTCATTTTTCGGCTAAGTAACCTTAGGTTAGAGGCTTCTGTACACAAACCTATTGATGTAAGCATGATATGATCAACAGAAAAGTTGTTCAGTAATAAATTTTCTTTTTATTTGCATTAATAAAATTTCGATGACGTCATACATTCTGCAATGACGTCATGTGTTACTATTTAGATCAACAAAAACTATCTTTTTTCTCATTTACAAACAAAACAGTATGTAGCAAAGTTATTTATGATTATCTTTGGAACATTTTTGTACTACTCTTTTTGTGATGACGTCACAATTTGACTGATGACGTCGTAATACGCAAATCGAAAAAAAAAATTTTTTTTTTTTTTTACACTTGCCCAATAAAACACAAACACATAGCCACAGCAAAACAAAACTGATGCAAAACATCTTCAAAAAGGTTCTTCATTGCCAGAACTACACAAAAATGAAGCACAACTGCTTTCAGAATCATTATCAGCTAACAAAAGGACAGATTCTTCTGTTTTTACCCTCCATAAGCTCAAAAAATAGCCTAATCCAAAATGTACAAGCCAAAAACGAATGGATTGTTTTCAAACTAACCAAGCGAACCATGACGACAATAGTTGAAAACTAATCGGGGACTAAAACCAAAATTAAAACTAATTAAAACAACCAAAACCACACATATTTTTATCATTTTAAAAACGCAAATAACTAAAAAATATCAAATGCAAACCTATATATCATCTTATATTGGCAAACGCAGAAATTATTCAGCTCTCCAGCGCCATCTCACTGATCAAAATCGGCCGTATACTTTTCTACTTATGTAATTTCGGCGCTGTCGACTTGAGTCGACAGCGGCAGTTAAAGGGTTAATTCAATCAGAGCATCGGCGGTGTGCAAGTTGCTAAAAGGTTGAACCATCAGCTGGATAGATGGCAGATACAGACTGAAAACAGTGGAGTATTGTAAAAAGAAATGTCTTATTAAAGAAACGTCTTATTCATATACAACACACTGTAATAGCTCCGGTAATAGTGGGCACAAGCTAATAAAATAATTACCCATGTGATAACACCCTTACATTTTTGGATTTACTGGGATAAAACATGAATGTCCCATCCTGAAACAGGAGTTATAACTCTGTTAAATATCAGATAATATTGTGTGCACAGTCATATTGGTTAGCTATTGCATGGATTTTTATAATGTTAACATATTTTTTATCCATACATTTAAACCCACTGACCAAAGGCAGCCTATGTGTTTAGTGGCTTTATCATAACAATGTTATGTATGATTCAAGCATTCCTTTAATTTAGTAGAATTAATTATGCTGCTGGGATCGGTCAATGTTCGTTAAGTGCCTTTCCCAAGGACACAACCGACTGGATACCGACCAGTTTTGAACCTCCAATCCTTCGGCGGAAAGGCAACACACTAAACCACTGAACTAACCAGTCAATTACATAATCAAAAAAACATAAACTAGTTTATATTTATTTTTTGAACAACAGAATGGGTTTGGCTAGATGGCAGCATGATTCTTGAAGGAGATTTCCATAAATGGACTCCTGATCTGCAAAATTATTCCGGGGATTGCTTATCCCTGCAAAGAGATGTGGTTGTTGATGAGTTTTATTGGATTCCGATGGTTTGTGAAGCACAATTGGGATATGTGTGTGAAAAATCAGGTAACATGGTGTTGAAAGTGTTTTTATTTAAACAATATTATTCACAATAATGCACATATGGCATTACAGTATCATCATTTGAAAAAAAAACATAGATTATACTGATGCAAGCAATTATGCACACGCAGTTCAAAAAGTTTAACCACCTGAGCCCTTAATAATTTTTTTATAAGATCACCCACACTTTCCGATAGTAAACAAATTTTAAATGTAAAAAACAGTTTATGATGTTATATCTTTTGTGTTTTGGTTAATATGCAATGGGATCATGTTTATCTCCATGAATGGTAAAACGTAGGGGGTTTTATCACACTGGTAATTTAATAAAACTTATTGTTTTACTCTTTAACAGTGTAGCCTGGGCACGAATACTTTATGTTCAAACAGACTAAACTTAAACTTTTACAGCCAATGATAAGGACCCTTGTATGTCATCACCTTGTTTGAACGATGGAATCTGTCACAGCAGTGGTGCTCATTTCTACTGCAACTGCTCAGGAACCTTTGGGGGAACTTTTTGTGAAATACCATTGTATGTTCCAGGTGGGGTATAATGTTGATTTTACATTAAATACAATGCTTTAGTTCAAGAATAGCTAAACTACAGTATTTTAATTGTATTTGTAAGTTTTCACGTTACCATAGTCATAGTTCTGAGCTATTACAGTGTGTTTTGTATGATGACAAAATTAGATAACTTACAATTTTCTTCAGCCAATTAAATTGCAATGAATTCAATCAGTTTGATAAGGGCTTTGATTAAAAACCTTATCTTAGCCAAGTTGTAATGGCTGTCTTTTACCAACTCCAAATTTACCCAACATTTTCTTGATATGACCCGTATGGACACAACCATAATGGCCATGGTCATACATTTCAACCAAGTGTAATTACTGTACTGTATCTGCAGTACACTTTAGTGTATAATGCACTCATAACAACAATAAATATTGTGATAAATTATTTTTCAGACGTTCCTCCACCATTTGAGCCATGGCTTATCGCTGTGATAGTGATCTCTAGCGCATTGTTGCTTCTTGCCATTGGCTTCCTCTGTTACTTTGTGCAGTAAGAACCTATTTGTTTTACAACCGTTTCAACCTAATTAAGTAATGTTTACCAACCAAAGTCATTCAGATTTAGTCATCCGATTTCTGCCAAAAAATAATACGAAACATAATATCACTGTTGACTGTAGAAGTTAAGCTTTACCATAGTATAAGTTTAGTTTAGAATGAAAGACACAAGAAATATTATAAAAAAAAGTCAATTTTAATCAGATCCTTTTTCAGTCGGTACCGGCAAAAGAAAAAGAGAGAGTTGAAAAAACTGACCACTTTTCATCTGGGTAACTTGATATAGAAACTTATGCCATATTATTCCTAAATATGGTTTATTTTAACTTAAAGATTGAGTATTCCAAACCCAAATTGCAAACCTACTTTTAATTAATGCTTATGCATTATAGAAATTTTCTTTTATTGCAGTGTTCCCTATATTTATGCCCTACTCAAGAATACAAGTAACGCATTAAGCTAGGTTCATCAACCCAGGTAGTCTGGTGGTTTAGTGTGGCGCCCTTCAGCCGAAAGGTTGCTAGTACGTAACTGGTTGCAAGCTAGTCAGTGGTGTCCTTGGGCAAGGCACTTAAGGGACATTGCCTGAACGCAGCGGATTATTGGGTTATACCATATTGAAGGAATGTCTCAATTATACAACACACTGCAATAGCTCCTGTAACCCGACGGTGGGCGCGAGGTGGTCTGACGATTACCCGTGTGTTAACCCCTTGGTTTTCTCATTGAGGGGGATAAACATTATTACCCTATCCTATCCTATACTAACCCAATTGTTGTCGATGGGTAGGATGCTAACAATTATTCACACATTGGAAAATGGAGGGGTTCGTAAAACTGGAATTTTCATGCACACCCGCTATCTACATAGTCTGTACTTTTATTTTAAGTAATCAAGTGTTTTTCAAAATTTTTTTAGCCTTTGTACACTTTTATATTATAAAATCATGCAGAAAAAAAGTGAAATATTATTAGGATAAAATAAACACATCAATTAGTAATAGGTACAGTATTAACTGATATTGCTAATTTCAGAACACACTTTTGAATTGACTACTTCAAGACACAGTACATTGCTTTTTATGGGAAAATAGGACAAATATAGGATAGGATAGGATATTCATGTTTATCCCCGTGAATGGGAAAACCAAGGGGGTTATCACACGGGCAATCGTCAGATCACCTCGCGCCCATCGTCGGGTTACCGGAGCTATTGCAATGTGTTGTGTATAATAGACACGTTCCTTTAATTTGGTAGAACCCATTAATCTGCTGGGTTCAGGCAATGTCCGTAAAGTGCCTTGCCCAAGGACACAACCGACTAGCTAGCGACCAGTTTCGCACCTGCAACCTTTCGATTGAAAGGCGACGCACTTAACCGCTAGACCACCAGGCCGGACAATATATTAATTATACCCGGAATATTAATTTTCAATAAAACTTTTCATAATATTTGAACAAAGTTTCAATATATGTGTGAACGAATAATTTGGATAATTCTCCAGGAAACTATGACAACAGCTCCTTCCACCCGGCAAGTAACCCGCAATCGAACAGGATCCCATCAGACCAATTGCCCAATAAATACACTGAGTTTTCATCTTTCAATAACCGTGCGTTTATATCGCAATTCGAGGTGAGTTGATTGCTCTGTTGACTTTTGTTTTGTTGTTGATACATTTTGAACAAAATTTTACCAAATTTTTGGACAGTATTTTGGCTTCTTATTGTACCATGTTTTTGCTGTTATTTAGTTTATCTATTTTAAACAATTTTGAAATCGGGCTAGGTTTCAAACCCATGATGATGGTCTTGTCACCAATACTATTTTTGTGCAAAATTGATATATGTATCGGTCGCAATAACCCTTAAGCTACAAAACTGTATAATATGTAAGAAATATTTTTAACAATTACAAGATACAAAAGGGGATTTAAATAAAAATGAAATGACATTGTATTTTAAATCATTTAAATTGCACATCTTTTGTTTCTAAGAAATGATTGGAAACGGTTTATGATATTTCATACTGTATAAACTAGCAGTAAAACTTTTTTCCATGGTATACTGTGAGTGTTTACGGACTTACTGTAATTTTGCCGTTTTTTCCTACCCTTTTTTTAAATAACTGACCATTCTTCTTTTGAAGGAGCGAAAGAAAACAAGTTTTTTCTAAAAATTACAATAAATTCAAGCTGTTTTATGTTACTCTTACTTGTGGATAGGGATGCACAATATAGAATTTCGAATCTTTGAGATTCGAATCTCTAGGGATTCGAATCTCTACAAGCAATTTAATAAGAATAGTTAGGATTCGAAATTAAAAACGTAAAACATTGGCTGCGATCCAACGCGCAACAACACGCGTGATGCCAATTATGCAGACGTCAGCGTATCGTTTCAGCAAGCGTGCGACAGTGGATAACCATGATAAGAAACTTTTGGTGAATCGTCATTGAAGTAAATTCGTTATCTCAAATTGTAAAATGGCTTCTTCATTCGTATATAATACCCGTAATGCGTTTCTCCATACCGAAAGTGCATCTATCGTGCGAAAGCGGCCGAACATTTTCTAAAGCGGTAGCTCGGAAATACAGCGTACATTAAAGCACATTAACATTATCTTATCAGTAGCCCCATACACGTGCATCGCGGACCGACGCGCTTAAAACGAACGCACGCACAAAGAAAGTAGGTCACGTTCGCCAGGCTGTAATCACGTGGTTTATCGCTCTCTTAAATATGACGAAATTATTCAAAAGGCGGCAGAGTTATTTACAGACTAAACACGTTAGTATTTGCAATATATATATTCACTTAAACAACTATGTTTTCAATTAACACAATAAAAGATATCCTATGTGTTCAATTATTTAGTTAGGTGATTTTGCATTTATTAATTTATTATACTTTTACCTAGGTATAACTGTGTTAAATAGTAAATTAATGTTTAATTCTGCAAGGGCAATAATAGCTAGTCTTGATACCAAACTGGGAAAATAAAAATTGTCTGGTGTTTGGGAGCATTTTTCTCAGCCATTCATTTCAACAAAAACCTACTAGACTATTATCCTCCCTCATGGCAGATAGTGTTTAGAGATGTAACATATGATTAAAAAAATATTTAATGGTAAAATATAGTTTGACTACCTAAATTGCTCTCATCACAGTTTAAATGCATATGGCTAATTCACTATAAATGAGAAAATATATGCACAGCATAGCAAATTTAAATACATGGTAAAATATTCTAGAATAGGATTCGAAATTCTAGATTCGAAATATATTATTCTAGAATATTCTAGAATACCTAACTATCCTATATTGTGCATCCCTACTTGTGGACAGGACATAACGAATATTTCATCGACGATTCCATTGCCTGCTACAGCTGCGAAGTCTGTGCACAATAAAACAAAGAACCGATATGCAAATGTTTATCCAAGTAAGCTGCATTCATGTCGCTTTTGGTGTTTTTTAATGTTTGATTATCGGCTTCCCTATTTATTTTGTTTTAAGAAACCATGTTTTGTGTTTCAGCGCACTTTTTGTAGTTTTACTTGTTAAATAAGGTTAATTCCTCCAATAACAATATGTCAGAGTTATATTAACACCCAGTGTGCTGGCTTTAGACTTTTACATTTAATGGCATCAAAATCACAAAAGACTATGTTTCACTTTTAACCTACATGCAAATACCTTTTAATTTCTTAATAACTAAATATTACACTTTGCTTTTTAGGTGACAATCAAAGGGTGATATTGCATGGAAAGAGTGGGGCAGATTATATCAATGCAAGTTTCATAGATGTAAGTGATTGCATCACCTAATTTTCAAATAAAGCAGGTTTAAAAGTAATCGCTAGCTGGTTAATTGGTTTGTCCTTGGCCAAGGCACTTAACGAATTTATTTAGATTAACATTTTAATTTATAAATTATTGAATTTTTATTTTAAAAATAACCCACAAATTCAACATGATTAAATTTGTTGACGTCATTTTCAGTCGTATAAAATACAAAAGAAGTTTATCGCTGCACAAGGTCCAACTCGAGAAACTACGGTTGATTTCTGGAGGATGATTTGGCAGCAAAACTGCCAAATCATCGTCATGCTGACCAATCTATTTGAAGATGGAAGGGTAAATGATTAGTCAATCTCTTTTTTTAAAGTAAATTGAGGAAGAAAAAAATGTGTTAATTAAGGGAAAAATACTTTTAATTAAGGGAAAAAATAGTATAAAATTAGTCTTAAGGTGTAAGGATTAGACTTAATTTTCTATTTTTTTCAGTGAATTGAGGACAAATAAATTAATTTTAAAACAAGTAGTATGGTTTTGTTTATTTAAAATTACAAGAGCCATGTGTCATTCATTAACCCTTTAACTGCCAAAAATTACATAAGTGGAAAAGTATACTGCCGATTTTGATCAGTGAGATGGCGCTGGAGAGCTGAATAATTTCTGCGTTTACCAATATAAGTTGATATATAGGTTTGCATTTGAATTTTTTTAGTTATTTGAGTTTTAAAAAACGTATACATATATGTGTGGTTTTGGTTGTTTTAAAGAACCTTTGTGAAGATGTTTTGCATCAGTTTTGTTTTCCTGTGGCTATGTGTTTGTGTTTCATTGGGCGAAAGTAAAAAAAAAAAAATTTTTTTTCAAAATTTAACTAATGTAAAACAAAAGAAATTTATTACTGAACAACTTTTCTGTTGATCATATCATGCTAACATCAATAGTTTTTTGTACAGAAGCTTCTAACCTAAGGCAACTTCGCCGAGAAAATGACCTAAAAAACAGCCGGCAGTTAAAGGGTTAATACAGTACTTCCTATAACAGTAACATGTTAATGTTAAGAAATTTCACAAAAGACCCGGAAGCCAATTTTAATAAGTTGCTAACTGGAAATCAGTAATTTCCTACAAAAAAATCTTCTTTAATCGGGAAATATATTTCTTAAGATAACTTATAATAGGCCTGTAAAATAAAAAGCATTGAGATCATAATTACCTTATTGCTAGTACCTTGTGTGTGTTAAATGAATGGTTGAACAAAAACTAAAGCATATCTATATCGTGTACCCCGTTATCTTCTGTTTTCTGATAACTGGCGTATTGTATTTCAATTATTGTGTTATATCGCCCATTTGGCTTTCCACCAATTTAGATAAACATAAGTAACTTATTCTACATTTTTTAATATCTTCTATTTTCTGATAATTGGGGTATTGTATTTTAATTATTATGTTATATCGCTCATTAGGCTTTTCACCATTAGATAAACATAAGTAACTTATTCTACATTTTTTCTAAATAAAATTACTTTAAAGCAGCACTCAAACACGCAATCGTCATGTCTGTTGTTGCAGCAAAAATGTGAAAGATATTGGCCAGACATGGGGTGTGTTAATCGTTTTGGTCCAATCAATGTTGAAGCAAGGGATGAGGTAATCAACAGGAGTTACACTGTCCGAACCTTTAATGTCTTCACTGCTGATGCAAAGAAAGAAGATGTAAGAAGGCAATTTCTTATTTTTTGTGATAAGTTTAAATTTAAATGCTTGGTATCTTGTATAAGAAATACTTAGACTTCTACGAATATTCCCATCAGAACAAAAACCAAATGATCAACTTTTGATCTTAATTAAATTTTATTTGCTTATTATTGTTTTTTTGCTTAGGTTTGGCGGCCACGTCCGCTATATTTAATAAATGATATCCTTTTTTTTATTGACGTCTTTTAACGACTGTTCGTTTTGCCGTCTGTTCTGTATCTGATTTGATTCGTTTGTCATTTTTTAATACCGAGGCAAAAAATGAATAAATAAAATAAACTAAAATAATTGTTAGATATAATTGATAAATTCTTTAAATTTATTGATTCTTAATTGGATTTTCATTTAGTGGACTTTTAGTGGACATTGCCTGAAATGAGTGAATTACTTGGTTTGCTTTAGTACCATCTCAATCATATGCATCAGACTGCAATAGTTCTGGTAACGTTACCGTGTTCGCAAGGTAATCTGATGAACCCTGTGTTTTGCCCTTCATACTAATAACTCATCCAAAAACAGTTTCGATGTTAGTCATGCAGGACAGTGACCCAGTTCCATTACAACTCATGGCCCGATCATGGCGTCCCAGTCTCCACTACAGCTTTCCTGGAGTTCTACGACGAAGTTATGGACACGTACCAACATGACTGTGTCATCACGCCTATCTTAGTGCACTGCAGGTGAAGTGGGATGCTTCATGTTTTGTTTGTTTAATTCGGTGCATTCCAAACTTTTTTTAAAAAAATATACAACGAACCCTTGCAATTTTTTTATGTTTGGCAGTATAGTGAAGACTAAAAAATTAAACGATCACAACCACAAAATCAATGTACCGTATAGTAAAAAATAGGTTTACACAGAGCAAAAATATACCAATTTTTTTCACGGACTTCCTGAAAGTGCTTCACTGATTGTGGTTATGGGGTAAAATCTGATTACCTTTGTTTTAAGTGTGCTCTGTTTTTCTAATTACCTGATAAAGCATGAATACCCTTATGTTATATATCCTTAACATACTTTCAAATTTTTAGGACTTCAACTCCATGAAATATACTGTAAAAAGCATTGCCTGTTAACAGTGTTAAACTAACGATACCTGTGTTCACAATTCCAGCGCTGGAGTGGGCCGTACCGGTACCTTCATAGGACTGGATAGCCTTCTGAATGAGCACAAGCAAACAGGTTCAGTGAATGTATTCGATGCAGTGCTTGCAATGCGCAAACGTCGAACATTGATGGTACAAACAGAGGTGAGAAATGAAAGGTTTAAAGCAGGGGTGGACAACTTCTCTAGTCAGCGGGCAAGGTGTGAAAATTAAGTTCTTGGTGGGCTAGATTATTACATGAATAGTATTCAATATCGTAATTACAGGGTATGTTTGGATACAGTTACATGCCGCCCGGTCAAAATCCCTTTATGGGCCATAACTGGCCCGTGGGCCATATTTTTCCCATGCCTGGTTTAAACCAACTTAAAATTTTGTGTGAAAATCCATTCTCATAAAATTGATATTCATGCTTTGTTCCTGTGAATGTGAATACACAAAAAAGCATTATAACACGGAAAAATGTCAGATTATCTCACAACCAACGTAGGGTTATGGGCAATATGGCAGTGTGTTTTATGTGATTGAGATATTAAAGGGGTTCCTTAGCAGGAACTCAGACTTCCTAAGGTTAGTGATGGCAATAAAACAACAGTTAAAGTTAAACGATAACAGTATATTACTTCAGTAGAGACGTGTACATTAATAAAAGAATGAACGCTACAACTTTAACCTCTGATCATCTGTTCCAGGCTCAGTACATCTTCCTGCATAGATTGCTGGTGGAAGTCCTTTTTCTTCCTCGAACTGAGTTCTTCATTGTTGATATAGACAAAGTGATGAGTGATCTTTCAAAGTAGGTGACTGGATGGGTGGGTTGGTGAATGGGTAAACATAAAAGCGGTTATTACACAGGTTTTCGTCGGACTACCTTGCAAATATGCAGGGGAGCTTTCTCATAGAGGTTTTTTTGTCAGATTAAATTATTCCCACCATAGGATTACCAAAACTATTTAAGTGTGTTGTATGTAGTTTAGTTCAGTCTATTATTTTGCCTCAAAGTAAGATCCCTGAAAGTTTAGGGACACATTCAAATAGATAGATTGTGGTTTCAATTTTTTTAGTACATTCTATTTTTAGATTAGAATTTGATTATTCATCATTTTGCAACAATATTGCTCTGTCACAAAACCATTTTTGGTAGCTTCATATTGTTACCAACTTATAAACAACAATAGGGCATGATAAGAAAATACAACTGTTTAGTGTCTTGTCATGGACATAGTTTGCGTGGAAATCGAACCGTGCACCTATCTGTCTATTGTAATTAAACTAAACCATTATACCAGGGGTCAGCAAACTTTGGCATGTACAAAGCCATTTTAACCATTATTTCTTAAAATAAAATCACTGAGAGTCTCAAAAACAAACAATATGTTCGCAATAAAAGGAAAAGTACCCTGTGTGAGATAAAGATGCGAGTGTTCTTCTGTTTGTTTCACTTATCAATGGTTATTAAACTTATTAATTGCTCGCTACAGTTGCAATAAAATTAATAAGAGCCATATGTGGCTACGGAGCCGCAGGTTGCTGACTACTGGATTAATTTATTTTATTTATCTAAAAAACGATTCACTCAGGAAAGATGAAAAATCTATAACTGGGTATGAGAAAGAGTTTGACAACCTGGATTTTATCGGCCCAGTGGATACCCTGAAGGAAATTGCATTGCGCACAAAAAATCAGTCGAAAAACAAGTTTCTAAATGTACTACCATGTATGTACCAATATTTGAAATAAGTTGAAAATCTACACCTTTTTTTGTTTAAATTAAATACTGAAAAGTTGATTCAAAGTTAAAATACAAAATACATCAAAATAACTGTAGCTGAAACTCGTTAAGATACAGTAATAAAACTTTTTGAAAAAAATATGACAATTTAATACCTGAAACAGAATTATTTAAGTCTTCATAATCAGATTACCAAATGTATTAAAAACCTGATGTAGAACATTTTTGGTATTCCCAAGTCATCTAGTTATCTTGTTATTTTTTTAGCAGTTTTTTTTTTAATTCTTTGACAGATGACAAATCAATTTTGAAACTCCCACCACTCGATGGCAGTGACGATCAACCAGCATACTACAATGCCTCCCTCATACTGGTAACTAAAACAATAAAAATCATTGATATAGAAATGTTGGAATACTTCTATCTGTCATTATAATAACAAATCGTCAGATTTATCGCACTCATTTCGGTTGAAAGGCTTCACACTAAGCCACCAGACTAACTGATCGGACTATAATTATGGTGTGTTGAGTATTATGAAACATTTAAAACCACTGAATGGGAACATGGTATTAATTCTTTGTAAATTAGTAAACAACGTACATTTTGGTTACTGGGGCAAAAATTAATAAACTAAACTAATAGATTTAGAAAATGGTGATTCAGAAAAAAGGAAAATTCCAGTTTTAGGGAATAAAATTCCTGTTTCGTCTTAATGTTTTTTACTCAGTTTTTACTTATCTCACAAATCCTTATATTATTCTTCGTTCCTATTGCCATTCTTAAACTATTTCCCAACACCATTCCATGCATTTTAGTGTGATCTCGGTCACATTATCGCATCACAATGCCCATTTGAGGACACAACTATCGACTTCTGGCATGCGGTGTGGCACAGTGATACGAAGACCATTGTCATGGTAACCTCCAAGGAAGAAGAAGTAAGGCAACCATTGGGATTATTTTTGGAAACCATGGATTTAAAGAAATTAAATTTCTTCTTGTTAATAATTTCAAAACCTGTTTGAAGCTATTTTGCCATAAATTCCTTATCCTGAGACAAATAAGGGTATTAGGAAAATCGTCAGATTACCTTGTGCCTCTGTCCCGTTACAAAAGCTAGTAAAGAGTGTTGTTTGTGATTAAGGGGTTTCTTTAGTCCTCTAAATGCCCATGCAATAGTTTCGATCCCATAAACTTTCGTCTAAATGTGATACACTAACCCACCAAACTTAACGATCAGACTTTTGTATTATAGTTGATTAGGGTCGTACTATTGCACTTTAACCATTTGATCAAAAGTGGGAAAAACCATAAAATTCACACACTGCCATTGTAGCAATCAGCGTGAAAATCATATCGCTACACAAGCCCTTTCAACACCATTGTATAATAATTGTTTTTAACATTTAACTCTCTTCACAGCATGAGCTGTACCAGTACTTCCCTAAAAGAGCTGGCATGCCAGATGATTATGGCAATCTATCGGTCACTTTGAATAAGCAAGAAAAACAAGCCACATACACTAAGCGTTTACTCAGAATTGAAAATGTGAGTACGTCTATATAATCCAATAAAACAGATAATACTATGTTGATTGGGTTAGCCAGCTTGTTCAATGAAGGCAGTAATAGCCTGAAGGTTGGAGGAAAAATATTGCTGATGGTTAAATTCCAATCCCCGACCTTAAGGT
>CH002376.1:707732-727286 GCA_000149265.1 Ciona savignyi
TTAAATTTAACCTTAAACCATAGTAGTTCTTTTAGCGAAGTGTTTAAGCTACCTCACAGATATTTTACTATCCTCCAAAACAACAATGTGTCTTTAAACTAGGATGTATAGTTTCATTCTTCTTTCTGCCATATTTTATGTTACGTCGTGTGTGTATAGCTGACATGTATTAACTACTACAGTTTTGTAGTATTTCTCTGCTTTTTTATTTATCCTTGCTATTTTCTTTATTAAACTTCTATAACTTTAATATTGAAACTTTTTTATTTGTCCGGCATCTATGGAGTTAAAAACAAAATTATCAAACTGCTTTAAAACAGATATATATATATATTGGGTGGTTGTTTATTTAGGTAAAAATATATTATCTTTAACAGTCACATAATATTTGTAACATTTTTATGACAGTTTCTTCAAAACAAAATCATTACAAGAATTATGACAGAAGCACATGCTACATTCAGAACTTAAATATTGTAACGATCCCTTGTATTTACTGATAAGTTCTAACTACTGTAGTTTTGCCGTTTTATCCTGACCCAATAAATAATTATGCCATTTTTCTTTAATGTAAAAAAACAAGTAAAAAAATAAATAAAATTCTTTAACAAGCAAGTACAACAAGTAGCTCGAGTCTACAGCATGAAAATCAATATAAAACCTGGATTTTTCACCAGGTGACGCCCCTGATTACTGCCGTAAGGAGTGGAAGACGGATAAATTCTCCCTCGGCCTTGGTTTCCCCAACCTGCCTTATCTCATAGATGGGGAAGTGAGATTGACAGAAAGTTGGGCGATCATGAAATACCTGGGGAGAAAGTATAATCTCTTCCCGCAGACTGAAGAAGAGATGCAGAGGTATTACAACACACTGCAATAGCCCCGGTAACCCGACGGTGGGCGCGGGGTGATCTGACGATTGCTTGTGTGTTAACCCCCTTGGTTTTCCTATTTACAGGGATAAACATGAATATCCTATCCTATCCTACTGATATTATAAAAAAAATGAAAAGTAATAAAACTAGGGGTGAGAACTAAAACTCAAAGTCTTTGCTTGTGCTATGTCCAATAAATCTAACAAGTATTAAGAGTTCAAGAACTGACCACCTAGCGTTACTTAAATCGTTTTTTATGAAAATACTAAAACTAAAATATGACTGAAAGTACTAAAACTAAGAGCACAATAGTGGATTAGTGCTGAATCTAACTGCTACAAAAATAATATGTAAGGTTATGTATATTTATATATTCCAACTTGGAGTAATTGTTAGTTTGGTATCAAAGTTTTAATTCTTATAAGTTAAAGTTTACTAATTTTTGTTACCAGTTTTGCAACATGTATAATTTCCAATGCATTTAAATCTAGCCAAAAAGGTTAAGTAAGTCACTTACAGGACGTTGCTTACACTTAGTGGAATAATGGGTTGAATATATATTTCTGTACTCTCTGTTATATAATTCTGTAATCATATATAACACACCACTTAATAGCTTTAACCATGCACATTATAGTATAATGCACAATTTTAACCCTTTTCATCGGTCTACCACAAATTATTTCCTTTTCTATTTTGCAGGTGTGATGTTGCCCAAGGTGTTGTTGAAGATTTTCGTTACAAATTCATAAACTTCTCCTACTACGCAACAGACGCCACTTTTGAAAAACTAAAAACAGCTTTTGAGGCTACCTTTAAAGCATACATGGATCGGTTTGAAGCATACCTCACTAAGCACAAATGGCTAGCCGGTGACACTTTAACTTATGTCGATTTTGGTCTCTTTGAAGCTATGGACCAGATTAGAGTATTTGATTCAAAGTTGTTTAACGACCATCCCAAAGTTATTCAGTATTTGAAAGAAATTAATGATTTTAAAGGTGTATCACAGTACAGATCCTCTGGTCGATTTCGTGTTTTTCCAATCAACTCGAAATATGCATATTGGGGCGGACAAAGCAGTTAAAAAATGTTCATTCAAATATTTTATCTTATGTTGCGCACTTGGCGGGTTTTGTTTTTAGAGTCATTTTCTTAAGAAAAATATGTTATTTGTTTATAAAACTATACATAATGTCAGTTGGCTAAGTCACATGGAGTTTCCTCTTTGGTTTCTGGATTTTTTTATATTGAAATTAGAGCATCGTTTAAAGCTATGTTGTGACTTACTAGCCAAAGTTCCAATATATTATTTCTTCCCATCTTTTAGCAATAATGACAATCTTTATAATTTAAAGACCAGTTTATTTTTTATCTGTAGGATTGTTTTATATGAATTTGCAGCGAAAAAATTATGATTATTAAATTCACAATAGATTGCACTAAAATTAATAAGGTGAAATTTGGAAGAAAAGTACTGTGCTGGAGTTTAATGAAATAGAATGCTGAGATCTCTGCAACTTATTTATCTTAATTAAGTAATCCATTTTAATTTTATTTTAGAACGCGTTGTGAAAGTTGCAGTGTTGTGTAAGGTAGAAGGGTGTTAACACCGCCAGATTACCGTGCAACCACTGTGGGGTGAAAGAGATATTGCAGTGTGTAACCTCTAATAAAATTGATCAATAGACGGTTTCACCCTATTTAAAGCTATTGTAAGATACATGTTCATACCACCAGCGAAAAGATTTTTAGGTAACTGTGCCGTTATTTAAGAAAGCAAATAGCGAACAAGCAGTTGTGAACATGACGTTGTGCGCAAATGTAAGTGCAAGTACGTTAATGTCAAGGAATATTTTGTAATGGTGAAGTTTCAAACCCATCATGGTTTTTTTTTGCATATAAGAATCGTCGCGCTAACGATTCGGCAAAACAGAAATGCTGTTTTTCACCGGTCCAAGTTTCCATCCCATGATGGGCCTGTCAGTAACATCGTTATATAGAATTTGGAATAGAGGTATGGTTAACCAATCGGCCACACGACCGTACAATAAAGTATTGCTGTGTTTACTCTTTCCGCTTTTCCCTCTTATAGCGACATGGCGCTGATGGGAAGGGTATTGCCACAAAAATAATTTAACAACTACAAATCTCTGTCTTCATATAACTATTCCAATCTTCTTTATTTCGTCATAAAATCTTTCTTTCACAAATTCGTAGAATCGAATTTCGAGAGACAGCGCTTCTGTAAGTTTCCGTGCTACAATATCGGAAGGTTCCACTTTACGGGCTGTTCTGGTCGAAGTCAGTCCTACAATGACAGGGCAAAATGATAAAAACGCCGTTTTTTTGGCCGGATCCACGCTTACACACGGTGGTTCACAGGTATTTACTTCTTATCTATTGCCGGGCGAACCTGTGCTTATTTTAGCGAAAACGCTTATCCGAATGGTTATAGCAACCGATACATGTATCTAAATACGTCATAGCGACAGCATGGGTTCAAAACTTTGCCCTTCCCCACCCCTGATTTCCCCAAAAACACCTGTGAGCCAGCGCGTGTGGGGGAAATAAGCGAAGTGCGGAGATCACCTCGCGCTAATTTGGGAGAACCTATTAATCCGCTGGGTTCAGGCAATGTCCGTAAAGTGCCTTTCCCAAGGACACAACCGTCTAGCTAGCGACCAGTACACCTGCAACCTTTCGATTGAAAGGCGACTCACTTAACCGCAGACTAATTGGCCGGACAATAAAAACATGAAAATGTTTACCATGCTTTGACTGTAATAACATGCAAGAATTCTTACCGCTAATAGTCTTGTAACTTGGACCAGCACCGTGAAAGAATCTATAAGAAACAATAAGCATTAGATCTTACAGTTTGCTTGGAAATTTATTTATCGCTACCCATTTAATTTGTCATATTGTTTAGGATAGGATAGAATATTTATTGTATATCTTTATGGACAGGAACGAGTACGCGACGTTATAACACGGGCAGTCGTAAGATTTTCTAGCGAATGCGTTAGGTT
The DNA here is from genome assembly GCA_000149265.1 of Ciona savignyi. NCBI lineage: Eukaryota > Metazoa > Chordata > Ascidiacea > Phlebobranchia > Cionidae > Ciona > Ciona savignyi. Next base: position 711,640 of record CH002376.1, read on the forward strand.
ATCACACGGGTAACATTTAGTTAACCACGGGTCCACCGCCGGATTACCGGACTAAGGTTGTATATGATTAATACGTTCCTTCAGTTTTAATAGAACCAAATAATCCTTATAAACTTATAACCATGTTTAAATACATTTTTTACGTATAAATCGACTAGCTATCGATCAGCTTCGTTCCCACAACCCTTCGGCTAAAAATCGTTGCACTAACCCCACAGGCTATTGGGGCGGCCGAAATCTACCTCGGTAACTTGTGCTCCAGCAATCTGATCGTATTGTCCATATCTTCAGTTATTCCCACCACCGCATAATTACGAATTACATTCTGTTTCGCTCGCTCCAGCGTCCATTCGGTGTTGTAACTAGGTGAAAGGTCAGGTAAGGACATGGCATTCTTGAAACCCTTGTGGGTTGGGAAACGTAGGGGTTAATAACGCAGGTAATCAACTACACCGCGTCTTTTAAGCCTGATTTTACATGAACCTACTTACCTATATACTTTTTTCCTGATTATTTTATTTTTACCTGGTTTAACATGTGCCGTTTTGCTTTACCTGTTTCTTGTATTACCATAATAATAATGATGTAGCATCACCGAATATAACGGGATTAAAAAATACCTTAACTATGACATTACTGAGGGGTGGAAATGTGATGAAGCCTGTACTACAGTTTTTGATCAACCCATTAAACCATTAAGTACAGGCATCGTCCGCTAATTGTATTGCAAAAGGACACATTAAGCAAGATAGCAGCTGGTTTCGATCCTATCGACCCTTTGCCATATAAAACATCTTGTTAATGTCGGGCTAGTTAAGTACGGAAATCATGTTGTATAGTTGGTTTTGATTCAACCCACTTTAGGAATTAGGATTTGACTTTTTATCATATAAAGCATCTTGTTAAAGCCAGGCCAGTTGAATACAAATATATTAAAAATATCGTATAGTTGGTTTCGAACCAACCCCCTTTCGACTGAAGATTCAACTCTTTATCACTTAAAACCTCTTGTTAAAGCTAGCAGGCTGGTTAAGTTACCACACGTATCGTGTAGTTGGTGAAACCCCGACTGACCTGCATCGTTCATCGTGACCGCAAAAATAGACCAAATATGGTGATGGGTTTGCGTTCAAACAGGTTGTGACGTTGCGAAGCACACAATCGTCCAAGGTCTGGGGAAAGTACGAACGGTCGTGTGGCAGAGTGGTTAGCGCGACATATACATATACAGTACTGAGGTATAAAATAACTGAACGAGCACATAATCCGTTAAAGGATAAAGAAAAAAAACAACAAGATACAAATGGTCGTGTGGCGACTGATACATTTACCGAATATACTACAAAACGGTTTTTGGCACCCGTTATGGGTTCGATCTCAATGTCTGTCTAAGATAAATGTGTCTCTCTTTATGATAAAATTTTCAAGTTTATCTCAGTTGACTTGCATACAAATCATGTAAAAACACTAAAACAGCTCTTATAACCCCATGCTAAGCGCGCAGTGTTTCACGCAAGGGACATTATCACAAGTGCAATCGTGAGATTATCTAGCAATTGCGTTCTCACACGTGTGACAGTAAGATTATCTCACCTTCGCGTTACTGGGACCTAGTGTATTGTGTTTAATATGATTCAGACTTTTCTTCAGTTTAATTAGAACCCATTAACCCACTGGGTTTTGTCCAGGGACACAACCGACCAGCAAGCAACTAGTTTCCCACCTACAACCGTTCGGTTAACCGTTTGGGACGTACCGAGCTAACAATTCAAATCACCTTGCAATTTCCCAAGAATAAACGTTAAAACGTCCTATACTCTTAACAATATAATAATCTTTTCACCTTAAATTTTATATGAGGATGTTAAGCACCAAAACGTACCATGTACCTCTTTTCATCCGTCATTCCCGGCAGCCATTTCTTTACCTTCGTATCGCCCCATCCTACGAATCCGAACCGATTGAAGTAATACGCGGAAACATACCTGGCGACCGGTTCTCGTATGATGTTTATATAACTGGGCTGTACGTATCCGAATCTGTTGTGAATTTGAAATGTTTAAACCTTCAGGAGTAAACGGATCAGATTTCAGTTAAATAGTTTCGCCACATTTCATTACAACAGTAAATGAAATCAAGTTACACTTCTATATTTTATGTGTTTTTGTTACGGGGTTAGGTTTTAAAATTCTTTAGAGGTTCGCCACCATTTATGTATAGAAGTGTTATGTATCTAACGCGTCAACCTTTCTGCCACACGATCATACAAAACTGATTCTATTTTTTTACTGACCCAAGTTTCGAACCTATGGTGGGCTAGTTACTCGGACCGTTTTTGTGTAGGAGTAGGTAGCCTATATGTATCGGTCGCGTTTCACACGACCGTACTACAAAACTGGTTATATTTCTCTGCGGCCTGTTGGCCATGTGATAGCGCGTTTGGTAGTGGCCTGAAAAATTAAAACCGACCGATAGCTAGTGTTATTAAAAACTTAATTGATAGAAACTTTTGATTTATTTTCCGCATTTACCAGAAAGACCGGAAACGCGACATACCTGGTAAAATCGATGTAATGCAGGTGACGAATAAATATAGTCGGTGTGGGAAGGACAGACCATGAATGCACCAGTTCTTCCTGGAATGTCATATGAGATAAGTATATATGAGTTATTTGGCAAAAACGTGGGATATATATAGCCTAACCAAAGGATATGATATTCATGTTTATCCCCGTGCATGGGAAAACCAAGGAGGTTAACACACGGGCAATCGTCAGATTACCTCGTCGTCCACAATCGGATTACCGGAGCTATTTCAATGTGTTGTGTATGATTGAGGCGTTCAATTTGGTTGAACTTATTAACCCACTAGGCTTAGGAGATGACCGTTAAGTGCATACACATGGACAAAACGGACTAGATAGCGACCAGTTTGATCTTCCAACCCTTCGACTCAAACGCGACGCACTAACCCACCAAGATATTCGGTCGGATAGCCAGTCCGTTAAAGCGACACGGCCAAGGGTATTCCCCAATATTTCTCTTCGTGTAAGCCTTCTTTAACAGCTATGTTACACACGCATAGTTGAAGAATTATGTGCAATTGTAATTTACATAATTCGTCACCTGTTCCGTGAGGTTTAACTTCTGTTTGATGAACGGTTTACTTTCCAAATGCAATTTAAATAGCGCCTCCTCATGTCGAGATAATTGGATAATGATCCTCCGCATGGTTGTGCTGGCGCACTTAGGTGCACGGTTGTACACTACAGAGCCAACAAAATTAGTTAGGAGCTCGTTTCCTGTAAATAACTTTGTTAGTTTATTTATTACTTACTATGTGTTTAGTTTATTTAAGCCAATCTGATCAAAAAGTATAAGAAAAATTGTTTTTTTAAACATTTATTTTTTCAATTTTATTTTTTGCAGGTTTGGTGGCCACGTCTAAATATAGGATAGTAAAAGTAACAAAATGATAGGTTTTAGACGAAGGTTTTGCTTCGTGCGTTAATCGTGGAAACAAAAAATAAACTAATCTAAACTTTAGCTAAATTTTTCCCACCCAGGCGCAACATAAATCATTAAATTTTATCGTCTGTGTGTCAATTGTTAACTCAACCGCATAATTACCTGGTTGGCTCTGTGACGTCATAGATGTTTCTTGCCGACTCAATATGATCACTTGAAATGAAATGCACATGAAGCCCAATAACAAAAACACACTCAAAACTACCCGAGGTACTAGGCGCATCTGCAAAAATATCTGAGATGTATTTTCCTTTACTGTCCCTGTAAGGCTGTAACCTTCTATGCTAATAAGCCTGTGAAGTCAACTGCCTTAGTAAAAATCCTTTTTAGTTGTTCTTATGCTAACACCAATATGATTTTACAAATAAGAAGAAAACGTCCACAAAAATACACCCTGAATCAGTTTTACTTTTAAATCTTAGAAACAAAGCCTTGCAATAGCATAGGATAAGCGCTATCACTCCAATCTCTGCATAGCTTCTAGTGTTTTACAAATTACTTCATTCCGGCACGATTTTTCGCTTGAGCAGAGGCTATAGATAACTCCTTGTCACGCGTGGTTGGTTGATTATCGGAATGAAATTAAAGTCGGCCCAGCGATACAAAACGCAGATTTACACAACGCAATCAAAACAAAAACATCTGTGTCTAAAATTAAAATCGGCCAAGCGATACAAAACGCAGATTTACACAACGCAATCAAAACAAAAACATCTGTGTCTAACAGGTGTTGTTGGTATTTGGCTGACTCCTGTGTGCTTCGCAATTCAGAAAGCGATGTGGGAAAAACTAAAAAGAGGGAAACTGCACTCTAAAATGAAGATTAAAGTGTAATGGTTGGTTTAAGGGCTGGGATTTTAGTTAACGTTAGTTCTAAAATTGAGATTAGTATTTGAAAAAAATTAGAATTAGTTTCCATAATTTTATTAAGCAGTTTACCTCCTGCCCTCTTTCCATACCTTTATGAATCACCAGTCAAGCGGCAACGCCCTGTAACTGAGTTTTGATAGAGTGTTACACCACAACCAGCACCTGCTCGGTCAAGGCTGACTGGAATTAATTCTTTTGCGCGCAGTCTGACATTAAAATTTACCTTAAAAAACAATTGAACACCCAAACGCAAAGTTCAATACTCTCCTACAAACACTTGTACACATATGACCTTGGGAATGCAGCGTCGTTAACCATGTTTCGTTCACACACACATTATCGCTCTCGCACATACATATTTAAACACAAAACCGAATTGCAATCACTTGCAAAGCAAGAGATGTGTGTTGTTTTACTCCCTCAGTATTTCATCAGTAAACGTGTCGATTTTCTTACTGTTTCTTTTTAGTGTTAATGGCTGTGGGATTTAGAAGACTTTATGGTTGGCGTGCCTACGTCTTGCCCTAAATCTGGCCTGAAGTTCCCTAGCTATTAAGACTCCGAAATGACTCCGACAATCTGAACTCCGTCTCAAAAGCTTTCGTAATTGTAGCTAATAAGTTGACACAGTTAAATACATGCGGTTAAAACGATTTTATACATGCCTGGAGCTGCGCAGGCGATTATATATAGTACGTATTCAAGTAACGTATATGCGTTTTCGACACCGAACTGAAAAATAAAATATGTCCACGGCGTGGCGGCTTATGTTATATGGTAAGAAGATTAGATGCGAAGTACCGGTGCCCGATTGACAGGCCGCCAGAAGACAATTTGACAATCTAAAGGAAATGATTCACAGACCAGAGAAAACAGCTACAGTTGTGCATGCATTAAGTGCTCACTACAACAATTTAAAAAAAACCTAATGTAATGCGCAAAAAGATATTACGCAAGCCACGAATTCACTACAGACAGTACTAATATACGGAAAAACGAAACTAAGCAAAAATGTATATACTATAATCCCTATCACTACCTTAAAACCGTTAAGTTTACGGAATAATACAGAAATTGTTACTCATCCCTAACTCACCTTACATTAATGTAGTTCACAGATAATCATTAATTAGTTGTGTGTAAAATTTCCGTTCTCTGTAGCTCAATTGGAAACATAGCTTATAATAGTCAGTCCAATGCATTTGTATTTATAATTTAAAAACGACGAGACACTACGTAATTATCATATTATGACAGCCCGTTTTTGCTTACTGGTAATCAAGACTAAAATATTTGCACAGTAGACTTTATTTTAAACTGTTTTAAACGGCAATTGCTACGTCTGCTTTTAAGAGCAAATAAAATTAATACCTTGGCAATTCCACGCTTTTTATTTTAACTAATTTTAGGTAAAATTATAGAGTTAATACATTACAATGAGAAAACTCGATTTATAATACAAGTGAATATTAATTGACGTCATCATTTTCGCGACAAGTCACTAATGCCTTGAAATCCAAGGATTATTTGCTAAACATAAGGTTAAAAAATATTCTACAAAGAGTTGACAATAGTTAAAATAGAAAAATATGAAGGAAATTTAATGCTTATTTAAATTAGTCATCTGATAGCTTTGCAAAACAGTTATTAGTTTCTATACTTGAAATTAATGTGGTTTATATAACAAACAACATTATAACACTTAAAACAACGAAAATCGTCATATCCCTTACCTAAGCCAGGTTACTAGAGCTATTGTCGTGTGTGTTATAAAACATTTGAACAGTTTTTGTTTAACCAATTAATACATTGGGTTAGGCAACGTTTGCTAAGTGCTAAAGACGATCAGCCACTGTAATTGAAAAGGTTCATAATATCTTTATAATTAGCCTGCAGGCTTTTGTACATTCGCCGCGTAAACAATATGAAACCACACCTTACATTTCGTAACAAGTATACATTAGCTGTGTTTACTACATAGGCTCGAATGTATAATACATAAGCTAAGATGCGGTTAACGTTATCGAATGAAATTTAAAACCGAAAAGATGCCTTAACAATATAGTCCTGGTGTTGCAATATGCTTGCAATTTAAACTTCATTTGAATATTTAACAAAGTAGCCTGATGGGCCGATATTCTAAGCTTTTGCTAGCACTGGCACCTTAGACTTAGGATTCGCTATTATACTGAACGCTTCCGCATTTAAACTATTCTTATAAGGAAACTCAATTGTGTCTAAAAATCTGTGCATAGAAAGCATGCAAGATTTTTTAATTCAAGTTTGGTTCTTTTGAATTACGATTTCTTTTGAATCCAAATTTCACGAGATTTACACGTATAGAGATAAAATCCCTTACTGAACAGCTTTCTTCGTGGCTTTATTTGTTTAGTCATTAATTTTATTAATTTTCCTACATTATATCGTATATTGCATTGGATTTACCTCCTTTCTTGGTCATCCGTTTAGCATAATTTTAATTTGAAGCGTGCGCTATTTCTTAAAGGCATTTTTAAGGAGCTAAATCGCAATTTACTGAACTACTTATATGCAATTCTTTTCCCACGCGCAATGTACTATTCCTCTATTTGGAGCTCACCAGTAGGTGCAGCGCAATACAACCATAGAGCACAACAATTGTCATGACGTATTATTCAGTTTGCCTTCGACTATGTTTTTAAGGGTGACCAGTCAACTGAACCCCTTACAACTGAACCCCTTACAACTGAGCCCCTACAACTGAACCCCTTTACAACTGAACCCCTTTTAACCGAACGCTTTTAACTGAAAAGGGGGTTCAGTTGTAAAGAGGTTCAATTGAAATGGGTTCAGTTGTAAAGGGGTTCAGTTTAAAGGGGTTCAGTTAAAAGGAGTTCAGTTGTAAGGGGCTTAATTGTAGGGGTTTAGTTGTAAAGGGTTCAGTTGTAAAGGGTTCAGTTGTAAGGGTTCAGTTGTAAGGGGTTCAGTTGTAAGGGGTTCAGTTGTCATGGAACCGTTTTTAAGCGAGAACCTAAACGGCTGAATTTTTTTCTAGTGGATCCAACAGACCAATCAAAAAGGTTTACCATATAATGAACACACTGCATCAACTCCAGCTACTAAGGAATACGCAAAAATCGTACGGTTAAATAGCCCGAGTTCACACACCTTCTAGTTGAGTTTACCTTGCTTGCGGGATATTTAAACTAATCAAAATGTTTCACTTTTTGTCTGACTTTAGCTTAGATTAATTAAAATCAAACATTTTTATATAAAACCGACGACATTATATTTAAGAAATAGCATGATAATCTATATAAAAGAAGTCTATATGTATCGTTCGCGCTAACCATTTGGCCACACGACCGGACTGATAATCTATTTTGTGTGCTCCGACATGTACAATTGTGTGTGCTAGCACCACCATGCGGATTTTAACAAATTAAAGAGTGGTATGGTCGTGTGGCCGGATGGTTAACGCGACCGATACATATACACATACCGACTCTTATACAAAAAATGGACCTTGTGACGAGCCCATCATGGGTTCAAAACTTGGCTCGCTTAAAAAAAATTGAAGGATGCGTTTACGGACGTGCAGCCGAATAGTTAGCGGAACCGATACATATACCGACTCCCATAAAAAAAACCGTCCTAGTGACGAGCCTATCATGGGTTCGAAAATTGGCTCAAAAAAATTAAAGTTAAATTGCGAACGATCGTGTTGTGGAATGGTTAAAGCGATCAATACATAGATCGAGCTCTATTTTGGTTTTGAAACTTACCCCCCAAAAATTAAATCTTTCGAACTTCAACGTACAATTTGTCTACTGCAATTGTGACCTTGAATCATGTTGCCATTGCTACATTTTCTAATTTTTAAAACGTTATACCAAAATTATTTATTGGCTTTATATTTATCTCACTTCATTCTCTAATGCGAACGACCAGAAATAAATAAAATTATAAGGTTGCAGTATTTTATTGGGACCATATAACAAGTGGCTATCAGGGAAGTCAAAAGTTGGTCTCCGAGTTCAGGTGCCGTTCTCTTGGATTGGTCTATTCTTCCCCAGGTGGACCGCCTATTGGGGAATGGAGGTGGTCACTAGTATATATGTGCTAAGTTGACAACGTTCATACAAAACGCATAGATACGCCCAATGTTATAGCATGAACACCTAATAGTATAGAATATCGTTAAAAATTATAGGTGCAAAACTGCTAGTCTGTAGTGTCCTTGGGCAAGGCAACTGACATTGCCTGAACCCAGCAGAATATTTGGTTCCACTAAATTGAAGGAACGTGTCTATCGCATACACAACACACTGCAATATCTGGTAACCCGACGGGGGGCGCACGGTGATCTGACGATTGCCAGCGTGTTAACCATCTTGGTTTTCCCACGGCGACAAACATAAACATCATTTCCTATATAAAGACTAACGCTTTTTTCAGCTTCTACGTAAATAAAGATCTCCACACTATACCTGGGACACGACGATGGTCATCTTCTATCTGCGGCTCGTCGTCTTGTACTTCCTCTGTTTGGTTGATTGATAATTAGAATATTATCTTTATTTAATATTTATGCTCTAACCCGTGAGTGATAAAATCGCAGTAGACGTTTTACACGGGAAATCGTCAGATTACCTCATGCGAACGGTCAGATTACCAGGATTATTACCCTAGGTAGTGTATAATTAAACTGTTTTAATACAATACAATATTTAACTGAAATAGGGTGATGTTTAAAAGGTGCCTTGCGCTAGGATACATATAACTATAGCCCAACTTGGGATATATTAATAAAAATACAGTGCTTACCTGGCATTTTCGAATCGCCATAATAGCGTCTACGGTAAAATCTGCAAAATAAAATTAAACACATGGAGAGTATGATTTTTAGGCTACAACATAGAATTGGCGGCCGTATAAATATACATTCGCGTAAAATCAAGTGAAACTTACCGTCTGCGTCTGGTCCAGTAAAAACGCCGGCGGTAAAATCTTCTTCTGCGGTAGTAGTAGCAATATCCATCGCTGAAATCAACGACTAGCAAACACATGAACAAAACGGCGAGCAATGTCTGAGTCTTCATCTTTTCTTCGTGTCGGCTTAAGCTGTACGAATAACAGAATAAAAACCTGCAGAAACTGCTCTGTTTTATAGAGAAATGAAGGTATGAGTCGTGGTTAAGTATTTCCCTCGAAACTAACACCAACTCGCCTGACACCTGTGAAATAACCTCCGGTTTATTCCACGCAGCAAATCTCTTCCTTTTTGAAAGCGTTGGAGTACCTGCAAAGCGATAACCGTCCACGCATTTTTTTGAACGATTCAGTCTATTCCATATACATTTCTATACAAAAACGGCCTTACTGGTATGCCCACTATATATAATCGAAACCTAGACCGGTAAAAAAATAAATAAAGAAGAGTATAGAAATTATAGCTTGTGCAAATGATAAAAAAATGTCTGTCCACCTCTGACAAAAATACACAGTCCACCTTTTGAGGCTGCTGCAAAATCGGATCAAGAAAGCAAACTTTAATTTGGAGATAATTTTGGATTAAACTTAAATTAGAACTTGAAGAAGTATAACTAATGAAATACGTAAATGAAAAATTGAAATATTTTAAATTAATTTAAAATTTTCGGATTTTAGCTTTTTGTTTTTTTTATCGATGTCACTGTTAACCAACATTAATCCTTTTTTCACAAATATTGGTAAAATGATTGGATTGTTGATTTGGAAAAATATTAGAAACAAATGATGTACTCAAAAGATAGACCAAGTTTTTGACCTGGCTTTCACCACGGTTCGAACCCATGATGAGATCTCATCCCAAAGACCGTTTTTTTATAGTCGGTATTGTATCGGTGGCGCAATCCATTCGGTCACACGACCGAACAAGATGTACTAAGTGTGATAATGTCACTAGGGTAATGCAACATTTGGTACTTTAAATAATAAATCCGCGTGGTGGTGCAAGCACACTTTTTACTCTGATACTAAAACTTCCTATTGACAAACCCATCATGGGCTTAAAACTTAACTCGATAAAAAATAAAGCCGACGGTTCTTGAAAATCATATCGAGAGTATATATAATAATATTTTTGGGCCATGTTTTTATGAGTCCAACTAATAAGAAAAAAATGTTAAAAACCATAATTTTCTGCAATCACGTAAACCACATCTTAAAGTGTGATTATAAAAATCCCCGTAAACTGCCAAACTGTCTACACTAGAACAGCATGTCTGTGTTTAAGATCTTTATTAACCTAGTCACTGACATGTTTTTGAAATGGCACAGATTTTTTTAACCGAGCCAAGTTTCGAGCCCATGATGGGCTCGTCACCAGGACCGTTTTTAGTATAAGAGTTGGTATATGTATCGGTCGCGTTAACCATTCGACCACACGACCTTACGAAATAGCACAGATTCACAAAAAAACAAGCTCCTGAAGCCGTACAAATGCCACTTTGAGGAATAAAAGAATCTATGGGAATTCCCTATTGTGTGACAGTAACATAAACAATGGTGCGCTGTGGTGGATGTCTGCTAGTCGTCACTTCCTGAAACATAGAGATTTATAATTAAAAAATTACAAAATATTGTGTTTTTTTTTTGGATTGTTTACCATTAAGTGTGTTCGTCTAATGATTTAGCCACCCCCAAATAGAAAACAAATACATTTCTTGTTTAACAAGCATAACTTTCTTGTACGGTTGTGTGGACGAATGGTCAACGCGACTGGTACATATACTGAATTATATATACAACAAAAACGATCTGAGCAACAAGTATTCGAAATTCAGCCAGGTGACAAAAAATAACTCTCAGTTTTATTGTAACTAAGTTTGTTTACAAAGGAAATCCAAAGCTACCACATCTTTAAATACACTACACAATCTAAGCCGCAGTCAACGTTTCCGAATGAAATTTGAAATGGGAAATATGCTTATTACTCCAGTCCTGCTATGTTAACTAAGATTACTACGAATTTATTGTTTTGAAACCTTATTATTGTTACCATATATGCATGGACTTTGAACCCGATATAAATATTTAAGTTGATTGGGCCGGTATTCTTACATTTTGTGCGATTCAATACACGAGATCTTACACGCGGAGATCAAATTCCGTACTGAACCCCTGTCTTCGTGGATTGCATTGTATAATCATTAATTTTAATATAAAAAACTTTTCCACGTCATACCTTATATTTTTATTAAATTTTGCGTCTGTCTTCGTTTTCCGTTTTGCGTATTTTTATTTCAAGCGCGCGCTGTTTCTTAAACGCTTTTTCAAATTCGCAATTTACCGAACTACTTATATGCAAATTTCTTTTTCCACGGACCTTTTACCAATCGCCCTTCTTTAATTCAGAGCATCTTAGCTTTATAGCAAAACCAGCACATATCATGAACAGTAAAGTTCAACATAAACATTCCGCACTGAGCATATTTAATGGGGTATAGGGCAATGACCGCTAAAACAATGCCTTATCTAAGAACACAACCGACCAGGTAGTAAATGATTCGTATATGAAACCCTTTAGGTGGAAAGCGACGCACAAACCAACCGAGGTAATCGATCACACATACGAGTATAGCCCGTCAGCTTATAGGTTGGGGGATCAAAACCAGCCACATGCACTTAACCACATAGCTTAACGGTTAGACCAGTGCTTCTCAAATGGTGCGCCGCGGCGTACTGGTGCACCACAGGGGTTAGCTAGGTGCGCCACACTTGCATTTTGTAAATTTACGACAGAAGTGCATATATCATAAACTACTAAATGGTGTTTGGTTCGTTCTTTTCCATTGTGACGTTAGTTCTACATTAACTGTTGAAAAGCAAGAGCGCTCAAGAAACAGTAATTTATTATTTTTCCTAAATTGTTGGGGTATTTAGCATATTGTTTTGACTCCCCGTGCAAAGTGCGCCCGTTCGTTTCTTAATTGGTCTCGGGTGCGCCACGAGGCCAAAAAGATCGAGAAACACTGGGTTAGACAAAGTATTATTTCTCTACCGCACAATAATAACGACAGACTTGTGAGCAAATGCCCAATTTGGAAACTTGTAAGCTAATATATAAGGTAAGCCAAAAAATCTTCGCCATGAGATTTTGTTCATTCTTATCTCTGACCAGGCGAATGCAGCAATTCTTTCTTAGGTAAAGCATTTGCAAATTTCCAGACGCCTTCCTTTCGGTTTCGTTCGTTCAGGGTGGTTTGGAGCTACTGAACTATTGCCGGATTTAACGGATATCAGTTTTCCCAATAGACTTATCAAACAATTCTTTTAAAATTTCGAAGTCTGTAGAAAAGGACTGAATAGTATAAAGAAATGCGTGGGGCCCGGGTTATCTATTTTCAGGATACCCCAACGCTTTTAAGTAAGAAGAGAAGCCCGCCACATAATAAACCGGAGGTTAGATCAATGATTTCAATTGAGTCGCTGTTAGTTTCGAGGGAAATACTTTTCAGCGCCTCTTACCTCCATTCCTCTATAAAACAGAGCATTTTCTTCAGGTTTTTATTCTGTTATTCGTACAGCTGAAGCCGACACGAAGAAAAGATGAAGACTCAGACATTGCTCGCCGTTTTATTCATGTGTTTGCTAGTCGTTGACATGGGCGATGCTCTTATTTGTTATCGCCGTCGAAGAATATTTCGTCGCAGGCGCTGCATCTTCAGACGTCGACGGTAAGTCATTTGATTTTACGAAACTATCAATCTATGGGTTTTCCAATTTTAGATTGTTGTTATATTGGTTTCACTTTCAATAAGATATTTATTTTTATCCCTTAATTTGAAATATACATGGGCGTTTAACCCAAGGGCAATTGTCAAAATACTTTGCGCCAACCGTCGGGTTACCGCAACTATTGCAGTGTGCTGTGTGTATTTAAGATGTACCTTTAATTTTGCAAACCCCCTAATTTGCACTAACTCGCTAATATAATCGTTTTTAATTACCTGTATTTTACAGATTTGTCCGAAGACGTTTTGGGGACATGAGCAATACACAAGGTTAGCGTTATTTGCCAATTAAACTACTTTTAGTTTACCTGGCCAAGTCTTTAACACGTAATAAGCTTGTCACTAAGACCAACATACACAGAACAGAGAAATGTTTTATCCTCGTGATTGAAGAAACACAAAGCGTTATCACACGGGCAATCGTCAGACCTCATACACCCCCACGGGTTACCGAAGTAATTACATAGTGTTGTGTATGATTAAGACGTTCTTTTAGTTTCCTTTAAACCAATAATTGACTGGGTTAAAGCAATGTCTGCTAAGACCCACTAAGCTATTCAGTCTGCTAAGAAAAAATACTGAATCGATTATAAAACATGAATACCGTTTTCTTCTTTCAACTGTACAGAAAACGGTAAAATACCTAATGGTAATTAGGTATACCGATTTCTGTGCAAAAATGGTCTAGGCAACGAGCACATCCGTTCGATACTGGGCTCGAAAAAAAAATAACTTTGCCAAAACGAAAGCTTGTGCTGCCAAATGATCAGCACGACTGATTCATACACATAATTCTGCATTTTTAAAAAGTTAACGACAAAACTGGTTACAGTTAATGAAATAGAATCTGTGTAACACTATGCAATCCCACAATATGCAAATTAGCTAATATAACAAAAATAACACACATTATGTTAATTAGCTATTTTCTTAAACGGGCTAAACGATAAAACTTGGCACAGTAAAAATAGAAACTGTACCGAAAATATACCCCAATATGCTAATTAGTTATTATATCCAAACAGAAGAAGCATTGGACGAAGACTCGATTCCAATGGAAGACGAACAACTCGATGAGGATAACGAAGATAACAATTCAGAATAACCGAGTTCGCCGTTGCCGATCATTTAGAGACCTCGGAATCGGATTTTATGAATAAAATAATTAAAAGCAACATTATTGTGGTATTAGTTTCCGGGGGCTTAAGTCAAAATTTCCGAAAAACAAACTTTTTTTCGAAGTTCGTACGTTCCGAAAAACAGTCCAAAAAACATTTTTTTTGAACTTCGGACGCTTTGGCGATAATGCACTAAAAAGCGATTTGTACGTCAGGTTTATCTGAAATAAACCGACCAGTCAGCTGTTGCCTACGAGGGACAAAGGAACCGACGATGTCCGCTATATTGATGGCGTAATTAATAGACTTATATCATAGGTTGCAGATCTATGGGCTTAAATTTTTAATGGTGAAAACATATTTTGAGTGACAGCCCTTTTTGTAAGGTCAGTGTGCATTGGAACTAAATTTCTCGGTCAAACAAACACATTTTTGGCTATTCGTGCCTTAACGTGTTTTTAACCATTCCACGGTAGCACTTATAAGTTGAGGAAGAGTGTACCTGTTTAAAAGCGCCACCGATTATATTACAATGCGTAATATTTGTAGTATGGTTTTGTGAAATCACGTAATAGTTGATCTTTGAATATCTTCTTTCTGATTTATTCCATCTGGTTGCTGCAAAGTGCGATGCAGCATTATTTTATTAAAGTAAGGTACATGCACACCCTTCTCTCCCACGGCAAGAGTCGCTTTCCCGCACATGTTTTAAGAATTAATTGTAGCAATTTTTATTTAAGTAACCTTTTTAAATTGAATACTTTTATTTTAGTTATTTGACCGTAGTTTCGTCATAGTATTTCCATTTATAGAAGGTCCTTTTGCGTGTTTTAATGGTGATAAGTGATAACAACATTTATCAATATACGGCTATATGTTGCCATGGCTGTTTTTTACATAGATAAGTTTCGACAGCGAGATAGGCTCTTTACAAGTATAGTATCGATAAAACACAAGGCATTTAGCATTTGCGCTAAACTTTCGACACAGGTAAACGATTAATTTTCCACAGGAGAAAGGTTTCCCTTGAAATTAAATGTCTAAATAATTGATATAAATCTCCGCATGGTGGAGCTAGCACAATAGCACATTTTTTTATTTTTGTTTTACTGAGCCAAGTTTCGAACCCATGAAGTGCTCGTCACCAGGACCGTTATGTTTCGGTAGCATTTTTTTTTTTTACTGAGCCAAGTTTCGAACCCATGATGGGCTCGTCACTAGGACCATTTTTTGTATAAGAGTTGGTATATGTATCGGTAGCGTTAACCATTTGGTCACACGACCGTACTTTCGGTAGCGTTTCCCATTAGGCCACTAAACTAAAGTGTGCTAGCACCACCACGCGGATTAATTATTTAAACTTTACGATTTATTT
>CH002376.1:727386-757169 GCA_000149265.1 Ciona savignyi
CGATACATATACCAATTATATAAAAACAGTCTTAGAGATGAGAACCCATTATGGGCATAAGGTAAGAAAAATCTTACTTTATTCACTAGGTATGAACGAGACCGATATCCACCTCTCCCGGCCCTATATAGTTACATTACATCGGTAATGTGTAAATTCGAAAGGCTATAGGTCTGAGCTGCGAGAATCGTATTACTCAGTAGTAGTGCGGTTAGCCAGCGCTGTCTCCAGTCTCACCACTGGAGGACGTGAATAAAGGTTTTCGGGTTACCTTAAAGAATGGAATGCTACCCCTCACTACGTGGCTTGCACGCTGTGGAGAGATACCTACAAATGGTGCCTCTGCCAGCACCCACATACTAGGGATACTGCCCCGAGTGGATTGATTTCCACATTGCACGTAGGTTTTTTTGTCTAAGACCAACAACTTACGCTTAGCGCAAAATTTGACTTTTTTTGGCTTTACACCCCCCTCCCCGAAAAAAACTAACTTTGGTGAAAGCCAACGTAAACAACCACTAAATAAAAAAATAAAAAATTGGTATATACGTACATCCTTTGTTTTTGCATGCAGAAGCTAATGGGTTTCCAAATTACCAATCCAATCATTTTATCAATGTTTGTAAAAAAAGTATTAATGTTGGTAAACAATGACACCAATAAAAACAAAATGCTAATATCCGAAAATGTTAATTAAAATAATTCAATTAAAATATTTTATCTTCTTGCTGGGTATGAATAAAAATTAATTGCTGCTTAAACTTTTGCAAGTGGCTTTCAAATCATGTTCTGTCTTTAAATTCAGTATCGATGTGTGTCTATTTTAATATATTTCATACACGTGGAAATGAAACGTAACGATTTGTTTAGATTTATTATTCGGGTTATTGCTAGGTAATTTGAGATATATTTTTTTTTATTTTAGTAATTCATTTAGTACTTCTACAAGTTCCAATTTAAGTTCAATCTCCAAATTAAATTTTTCTACATAATGTAAAAGTTAAAGTTTGCTCTTTTGGGCCGATTTTTTAGCAAACTCAAAAGCTAAACGGTGCATTTCTGTCAGAGGTGGGCAGATATTTAGTATTATTTGCATATGCAAATTTCTAAACCCTTCTTTATTTATTTTTTTAACGGGATAACTTTCGATCTTATTGTAGGTTTACCAGTATTACCGTTTTGGTATAGAATTGTATATAAAATACACTAAATTGTTAAAATAAATGCGTAGTCGGTTGTCGCTTTGCATACAGGTACTATTTCGCTTTCAAAAAGGAAGGGAATTCTAGCGTGGAATAACCCAGAGGTTATCTAATAGGTGTCAGGCGAGTTGGTGTTAGTTTCGAGGGAAATACTGAACCACGACTCATACCTCTATTTCTCTATAAAACAGAGCAGTTTCTTCAGGTTTTTATTCTGTTTTTCATACAGCTGAAGCCGACACGACAAAAAGATGAAGACTCAGACATTGCTCGCCGTTTTGTTCATGTGTTTGCTGGCCGTTGATTTCAGCGATGGATATTTTTACTACTACCGCAGAAGAACATTTTACCGTCGGCGTTTTTACTGGACCAGACGCAGAATGTAAGTTTCATTTAATTTTACCCGAATGGCTTTTTATATGAATGCAAATTCTACGTTGTAGCCTAATAATTATCATACTCTCAACTTGTTTAACCGTAGGCTACTTTACAGATTTTGGCGTAGACGCTTTTATTATGGTGATTCGAGTAAAATGCAAGGTAAGTTCAATATGTTTATTAACATATCCTAAGTCGGGCTATGGTTATGTATCCTAGCGCAAAGCACATTTTAATCATCACCTTAACTCAATTAATGGATTGTATTAAATAGCTTCAATCATACACAACCTTGGGTAATAACCTCGGTAATTTGACCGTGGGCATGAGGTAATCTTAAGATTTCCCGTGTGATACCGCCCTGTCCTATTTTTTTACTCACAGGTTAAAGAAAAAATATTAAAAATAGATAATATTCTAATCATTAATCAACCAAACAGATAAAGTACAGGACGACGAGCCGATTGTAGAAGATGACCAAGATGTCCAAGGTATGGTGTAAAGGTATTTATTTACGTAGATGATGGAAAAGTGTTAGTCGTTATATAGGAAAGGATGTTCATGTTTATTGCCGTGAATGTGAAAACCAAGGGGTTAACACACGGGTAATCGTCAGATCACCTCGCGACAACCGTCGGGTTACCGGAGCTATTGCAGTATGTTGTGTATGATAGATACGTTCCTTCAATTTAGTGGAACCCAATATTCTGCTGGGTTTAGGCACTGTTAGTTAAGTACCTTGTCCAAGAACACTACAGACTAGCTATAAGCGACCAGTTTCGTACCTATAATTTTTAACGATATTGTATACCATTAAGAGTTCATGCTATACCATTGGGCGTATCTATGCGTTTTGTATGAACGTTGTCAACTCAGCACATAAATAATAGTGACCACCACTATTCCCCAATAGGCGGTCCACCTGGGGAAGAATAGACCGATCCAAGAGAACGGCACCTGAACTCGGAGACCAACTTTTGACTTCCCTGATAGCCACTTGTTATATGGTCCCAATAAAATACTGCAACCTTATAATTTTATTTATTTCTGGTCGTTCGCACTAAAGAATCAGTTGTAACTTGTAAGATTGATATCAAGCTAATAAATAATTTTTATATAAAGATTTAAAAAATAGGAATTACAGCAATGCCAACATGAATTAAGAAGGTCACAATTGCTGTAGGCTATACCTAAATTTTACGTTTAAATTTAATTTATATTTTTTATTATTTTCACCGAGTTAAGTTTCGAAACTACGCGCTACTAAAACCTTGTATTATAACTTGTGACTGGATCGGTCATGTTAACCTTTGGTCACACCACAATTATTTTTTAATATTTTTGTACCAGATTAGGTTTTAAAACCACGATGGAAAGTCACTAAGACCATTTTTTTGTAAATAAGGTATCAGTCGCCTCTCGTTGACCACGCCAGGGCTACACCCGTCAACTTTTTTTATTGAGCGAAGTTTCAACCCACGATAGTGTCGTCACTAGGGGACAAGACTGAAAGGAGGGAAAGAGGGAAGGAGGGAAACTGCTCGCTAAAATTACGAAAACTAATTTAATCCCCGCCCTAAACACTAATCTCAACCCCAGAACTAACCTTAACTCCAACCCAATTTTTAAAACTAACTATAATGCACTAATCTTCATGTTAGTGTTCTGTTTCCATCCTTCCCTCCTTCCCTCCTTCCCGCTTTCCCTCCTTTTAGTTTCCCCCGTCGCTAGGACCGTTTAGTATACATACGTACGTACATGTACCAGTCGCGTTAACCATGCCACGCAGGGGCTTCACCGTTTAATTTTGTAAACAAGAAACATAAATTTTGAGGAACAAATTTTATTGCATATTGGGTTCAAATTACAGTCTATAGATTTGGCCGCCACTACTGGCTTAACAGACCCTGAATAATTGATTTAATTATAGACGAAACGACTGTAGTTTTGCAGTCTTTTAATGGTTTTCAATTTTTTTCCATAAGGTTTTTTTGCGTATTTTCCTCGTGGAAATAAAAATAATATACTAAACTAATAGCCATTGATCGCCGCAAATGCTGTAAGGCGATCGGTGTCAGCTTGCAGCCTATATATTATACAAGCTGAAAATTGCTTAATTACTGTTTGTTAAAATCGGTTTCCCATTGTGGTGATTTGAATGGCTGTGTATGCAAAGGTAAACTCGGTTCGTTTGCCTACGCATTTTGACACGTAATTTCTTGCACGCAAAATTGAGCGCGTTTTCTTAATTGGCACTTTATGTCCAGTCGCCTCAGCGCCTGCATTTTAACATCCACACATTACAAGTGTTAAAACGTTTTAGCATACGAAATCTTTCTGTGTATTTTAACATATTGTCATGGAAAAATAAACGTCACTGTCCGAAAAATA
The DNA here is from genome assembly GCA_000149265.1 of Ciona savignyi. Classification (NCBI taxonomy): domain Eukaryota; kingdom Metazoa; phylum Chordata; class Ascidiacea; order Phlebobranchia; family Cionidae; genus Ciona; species Ciona savignyi. Next base: position 731,358 of record CH002376.1, read on the forward strand.
GAACCGTAAACTGACAAACTATTTGCCCCAGAATAATTGGTCTTTCACCATATAAGATCTTTAATAACTCAGTCACTTATACGCTTTTTAAAAAACTTCATATTCTCAAAAACACGCATATATTACCGTACAAATGCCATTTCGAGAAAGAGCAAATCTAGGGGGATTCCCCATTGTGAGAAAGTATAACAACAATGCGCTCCGCTATGGTGGACAGTTGACAGTCGTCACTTCCTGGGTCGTTTTAAGAACGTGAAACGCGGTTCGGTGATCATGGTTCAAAACTTACTTTATGTGTAGTAGTATGGGTGGTACCACGAATAGAAAGATTACACAAATTATTATACAACAATTTACATAGAACTGTTTATTACTTCCGCGTTAAGCTAAGTTTTTAAATTTGCAGCTACAAAGCACTAGCTGCATTGAATATCTTTATTTGCAATGGACCAATTTCCTATTTATTAAAGGTTTTTAATGACTAATAAACAAAAATCTAAAATTTACTGCGTGGAACGCCGGTTATCCATTTCCAGGATACCCCAACGCTTTTTAGTAAGAAGAGAAGCCTGCCACACAATAAACCGGATATAATAGCTTATAGAATATTTCCATGAAATCTGAATGACCTAATAAGATTTATAATTAAAATAAATTTAAAACAGCGTCATCGCTAAATAATATCTTAGCTGCCTGACCCTGTTAAATACATGACTTCACATAGAGATCCAGTAGAATTATTTTGCAGCAATACACACCTACATTTTGTCATTTTTGCAATATAAACCTATATTCCATAAAAGCTTAAAAGTGAATTTTATTCTATTTTTTGTGGTATTTGGAAACTTTGTATTTAGCTTATTAATATAATTTATTTTTGTATTTGGAAACTTTGTATTTGGCTTAATAATATAATTTGCAATTGCAACAAATCTGATCATTATGTATAGAATGCAAATTAAGTTGCATTCTATTTTTTAAATAGGTGCTTTCGGGTTCGTTTGTTAATTTAAATAATTTAAAAATTTAAATAAGTTTTGCGTGGACCCACAGTTATCCATTTCCAGGATACCCCAACGCTTTTCAGTAAGAAGAGAAGCCCGCCACACAATAAACCGGAGGTTAGATCAATGATTTCAATTGAGTTGTTGTTAGTTTTATGATAAATACTGCTTTGCAATGTATACCTCCATTCCTCTATAAAAGAAAACAGTTTCGGCAGGTTTTTATTCTGTTATTCGTACAGCTGAAGCCGACACGAAGATAAGATGAAGACTCAGACATTGCTCGCCGTTTTATTCATGTGTTTGCTAGTCGTTGACATGGGCGATGCTATATACAGACCACAGTAAGTTACATTTAATTTTAAGATATGCCGATCTTTATGTACCGGATATTTACAATGTTATCATTTTACTATGATTTAAATTTTGCAGCTTCTTCAGAAAATATTTCTATCACCGCGATTCAGATTTAAACGAACTAAAAGGTAAGTACTATAAACTAATTTGAAACGTAAATGGAAATTATAAATTGAACCAATTATTGGTTGTAACCAACAGAAGCAGGACTAGACCAGGAGCCAACTGAGGAAGATGGAAACAGGTACGATAGGAAATTTTTACAGTAGTTATAACACGAGTAATAGACAGGTTATCTTCTGTCCGCAGTCGGGTTATTGCAGCCACTGTAGTGTTTATTATTTTGTGTTACTTTGTTTTTTTGTTGGTTTCTTTAAATCCATCAACTTAAAGTTATGGTCGCTTTGTGCCTTGTCCAAACTTATTTTGCACAGAAAAGTGAACTTGGTAAATAAGGAGCCCGTGTGGTCTGAACACCAATCTATTTCTTATGAACACAGTGTACTGTGCCTCCCTAATAGCTACACTGTTTATCGGTTGCGGATAAACATTTATATTTTTGCTGTATAAAGCATATACAACTAAATAATAGAGAAGGAGCCCATGCCATGAAGAGGTAAAGGACGGCTACTAAACGTTCACACTATGTGTTTTTCCACACTATGTGTTTTGATTTTAACCACTGAATCTTATACCACCAGAACACCAATTCTAATCTGGATTTAAAGGGAAGAATCCAAGTTAGCGATACACAAAAAAGAAGATTAATTTTACACATCCCTAATTTTTCTTTTTTGAATTTGAATTATTTGTAATATGATCCAAATAAAGTATCGCTACTCTATCATGGTATTTATTTATGGCCGTTCGCTTTACAGAAGTAGTACAATCGAAATGTAGCAGTTTTTTAAGGTAATAAATTAAAGTGGCGAAACAAACCTAAAGCCGTTTGAAAGAGAAACTGACGGATGTAGATTGAATGTTAACTCTTTTAAAAATGTTTTTGTTGTTGTAAACTTAGCATTTTGAGTAAAACCATAGTTCGCCATACAACTATATTACGCAATTTCGTCTCTAGTTTTACCTTTTTAGTCGGCTGTGGTACAATTGTCATAAGCACTGTGGTCTTACAGAGAAGTGGTTAACCGGGGTACTATTAAAGCAGTCTCGAGTGGCATTTGCATTAGCTCGGTGAGTTGTAAATGTTGCAACACTTCAGGTGGACATTATTAAGCATTCCTGTTGTATTTTGACGCATGAGTTATTTACCCACTGTGTCTTGAAACATCTTACAAAATTGCTTAGGGTAAACCAGAGTTTCGCAAATTGTTAACTTCTTCTGTTAGGTGCCGTGAGTTTGAAATAACTAGGAATCACTGATATATGATGATAACCGATAATATAACATCAACTACAACATGTTTTAGACTATTTCTAAAGGGCAGTAAATAAAGAAATAATACTAAAAAACACGGCACGTGGAAACTATTACCGATATTATTGTCTCACAAACACAAATTTGTGATTTAAAACCAATTCGAGAGAGATGCGTGAACGAACGAGAGAGAAAAGGAATTGTTTATATGCATGGTTGATTGATTTCTTTAAAAATTAGGTTAGGTTAACCTGTAGCAGTTGTTTCTTTTGGGCTATTTTGACTAATTTATTATTTACGTTAAGGTTGTGGTATCATAAGTGTGTTGCTTTTATTAGTAGTATATCACGTGCTAGAGTTGCTTTGATTTTGTTTAAATTCTCGGACTAAAGGATGTATGCAAATGCTCTACATGTAGGTTTTTACTTACATGTTCTGCAGTCTGTCTAAGTTTGTAGCTAGCATGGCGTCTTATAAGTTGTATTACTTCCCACACATGGGTCGTGAGGAGATAGTAAGATTGATGTTTGCGCATGCCAATATTGAATACGAAGACATTCGAATCCCTTATGAAGAATGGCCAGCAAAAAAGCTCAGTAAGATAAATTCCTTTTTTTTACCTAACTTTAAGTTTTTTTTTATTTAAGAAAAATAATTTTACCATAGTTAAACCGAAGATATATAAACAAGAGACTCTTGTTTATATATCTCCGGTTAAACTTAATTTATAAAATGAACTAAACTAAACATTACCGGATTTATACTAGTGTTAATTTTTTTGCAAGTTTGGAGTTAGTTAATTAACCGTTGCACCTCGCCGGTGCATGCTTAATGTAAGGTTCAACGGCCACGCCATTTTCCCCGTAATCCCGTGTTACTGATGTGTTTAATGTACTTTTTGCCGTTTTATCCTTTCTCCCTTTATCAAATATAACTGTGCTATTCCTTAATGCAATAAAGAAGCAAAAAATGTAGACTACCAAAAATGTGTGAAACTTGTCTTACAATAAACGTGTGTTAACGTCCATTGCGTTTTCCCACTCACGGGGATAAACTTGAATATCCTATTCTATTCTAACGTTAAGTTTCTATATTACCTTAGAATTTTTTTAACCATAACTAAACGCAAGATATGGCCTAGAATAGAGTATATAATTCAACAGACGTTAATGTATAAAAAAACTTTTCTTCAGCGATGCCTTTCTCCCAACTCCCCGTATTTACGATTGGTGATGACGTAATCTGCCAGAGTGGTGCAATCGTGAGGTATGCCGCAAAACAATGCGGCCTCGCTGGAAAGAATGACCTCGAAGTAGCTCAAGCAGACATGATAACTGAATGTTTTTTTGACATCATGATGCGATTTCCATGGACAGAAACAGACGAAGCGGCGAAAGAAGAGAAAATGAGGCAATGTCTCTACGAAACTATTCCGCCATCTTTAAAACAAATTGAAGCAATGCTTGTTAAAAATGGAGAAGAATATTTTGTAAGCCAGGTATAAAATATGATAAACTGTATTTTCTCTATTTACTATTTTACTATATATTTATAAAATGAAACAATATTTAGTTGTAAAAATATATATATAATTTTTTTAGAAATTTGTGAGACTTTCGTCCCCCAAATTTTGTTTTTTTGAGCAACAGCAAATTTACAACAAAAATAATATTTACCTCGCTATAACTAATTGTATATATGTTGTTTGCATAAATGGGCCTTTAAACAGAGCAAGCGTCATAACTTAGTGAATAGCGTAAAATTACAAAAAAATCAATCTACGAAAAACACTTTTTCAGTATTAGAAATTCAAAACGTAAATTCTAATTTTACTATTTTTCTTAAGCTAACACATGCCGACTTCGCCTTATTGAATGCTGGCCAATACCTACTGGAAAATCGCAAGGACATATTTGACGACACGCCAACACTACTTCGCCATTTCAAGAAAATTGAAAGCCTACCGAGTATTGCAAATTGGCTAAAAATCCGCCCAGGACAATGAACTGATGACGGCGTCAGAGATTTGATACGATCCCAACCTAACTCCCATTATCGTTTCTCATTATCGTGAATTTAACCTTACAGAAACTACCTAATCTGCTTAGCCCAAGGACTATTGTAACTTCACTTACAGCTTAAAGCACTTACAGCTTTTAGTAGGTTATCATTGAAAGTAATACAGAGGCTATATGCATTGTATTTTTAACTGCCGTATTTTTCTGTCGTATATTTTTAACTAAAATAAAAAATATTTTACTTTGCTTGATGTTTTTACAATATGCTTAAGCCTATAACTGAAGTCATACAGGCAGCCTCGGATCGTAATGGCAATCATAAACCTCTTGTTAAAACTTTACCAGATACGTGGATGGAGGGAAAGCAAGGCGGTAATATCATTTTGAGGATTTTCTTTGCACACATGCAATGGAAACGGTGTGTTTATGAATTTAGAATCTAAAAGACGCAATGTATAGTGATCTAATGTATGTTTTTAATAATGCACTTGTGTTAAATAACAAAAGCGCGGAAAAATATCCACATGACCACACACATACATTATCTGAGTTTGTGACTTAATTTTACACAAACCTAGGGTTACACTAAGTTTATATACTTATATTGAGCAGTTAGCTCCACTTACTTTAGAGATGCATGGGCAAGGCGGCCAGACCAGGTTGATTATATAATGGGTTGAACTAAAACATGTAGGCCCTAGGTCTTCAATAACCTGTGTCAGTACGCTTCTTGTTTTTTCCCACTCATGGAGATCAAACATGGATGTCGTATCCTTTTCTGTGGATAAAATATGCCTATTCCGAAAAACTTTGATCAAACCGAAAAATCTCGCTCCACGTGCAATCGTCAGATCACCTCGCGCCCACAATCGTGTTTCCGCGACCAGTTTCGAATCTGCAACCTTTGGGCCGAATGGCGACGCACTAACGCACCAAGCTAATCGGTTGGACCAGGGAAAATAGTAATACACAGCATAATGTTAAGGTAGTTTAAAGATTACCCCTAAGTTATTACGACTAACCCCACCGTGACAAATTTAAATTACGCCCCCGTCTTATGTAGATTTTATCTTTGATAGTATTTATTTTAACAGCTAGGTGGCGTGATTTCATATTGGTTGCTATAGCTAAAGCTACGCTAAAATCAATTTATGGAATATTCCTGTTTTAACCCCATATACAGGAATACGCAATACGAGTTAATACACAACAGATACCTATCGTCCGAACATGTGTTTAATGAATGGATCCAATTGTTTTTTTTTCTCTTAGTAAAATGTCTTAGTAAAATCAAAGTTTTGACCTTGTAAATCAGGATGCACAGGCGGGCCCTCGAGGCCCCTGTCTTTTTTCCAAGTGCTTCCCGGGTTAAAATACCCTTTGTTGGAGACGACACAAGGAACATAAAGGCTGAAAAACCTGAAATAAATCCTGTGTCAAACCCTCTTGGAAGACACCAGACCGTCGTCAATCGGTTTTTCATTAAAGATGTCAGCAAGGACCTGGAGTTTAGTGAAGATGTGGTGCAGGAGCGATGCGCACATGTGTTGCCATATGAGGAGATTAACTTTCAGAAAGTCTACAATGCAGAGGATGTAGTGTCGATGCCACCAAAAAACACTAAGTTGGCAGGAAGATTCGACTCACGAGGTTACATTCGAAAAGTCCCCAGTCACCTCACGAAATTAGCGTCACCAGAGGCAGCGAAGATGAAACAAAAACCGAAGAACGTAACTGAGCGCTGCGGATACTCAAAACCCGAGGTTGAAGAGCATCCAGGCAGGACTTCTGTGTTCCTCACCGAGACCAACTCTGCTCAAATTAAAAAGAAAAAGTCGCCGAAAAGCAGACGACCTTCGTCCTACTACATGTCCGAGCATGTATCCGACCAAAAACAACCCGGGAAAACTCAAGCTTCATCAGAATGGGACGAGTATGTTCTAGGAAGATTGAGCAAGGACACAGCGCGATGGATCGTTTTTGAAAATGTTCCGTCGAGCGCACAAAAGGAGAGATTAGATCGATTGGTTCGGAATAAATTTGGAATGAAAATAAGCAACACCCACCTTGTACGAGAAGAGGTAAGATACTTAATTTTCTTCATAAAACTGCTTTTAAAAGTGCAAGAAAATCTCTATTTTTAAATTATCATTACTAAATTTTACCAAGTTCAAACTTGTAGAATTTCTTGCATAATTAATAAATAATTGCTTGTCTGTGTAATTTCTTACAAATCTTACCACCACTAGATTTTTACCAATTTTAATACTTAATACTTGTACATTTTTTTGTATAATTTATGTTGAATTGCTTATATGTAACTCTATGTAGACCTTACTGGTTCTAGATTTTAATCAATTTAAATACTTGCATATTCAATGTACAATTAGTTATGTGTATAACTTCATGCAGCCCAGTTCTAAATTTTTACAAATAAGGATAGGATAGGCCTTTCTTTTACCTTTCGGTTGGAAAGTGTCACAATAAACGACCAGACCAACAGGCCGACATGAAATTTAAGTATAATTGCTGCTGGACATTTAATTTAACTGTTTTCATGCAGGCAGAGGACACTGACATTGCACTTATCGAGCAAAAGAAAGAAGAAGTAATAAAGAGAGACTTGGCAGAACAAAGACAAAAGAATAAAATAAAAAATCTGGAAAAACTACATACTGATCCATTGCTGCAGCAAACCTTTGCACAATATTATAAATTGCCTCGATTTCTTAAACAAGAAAGAAGTAAAATCATTACTGTCAGTGGTAAGGAACTTATAAGTTTTCTTTTTGCGAGTATTGTGATCTGAAAACATACGCCATGGTTCTTCCATTTGTTGTAATATTTGTCTTTGTAATCCATGACAGTACTGTGAATTGTAAACATATGTAATGTTTCTGCCATTTTTAGTAACATATTTTCAAGGTTAATTGGTACAAATGTACAAAATACTGTTAGAAATCTGTTCTAATGGAACAGCTTGCTTGTTTTATAAATTTAATATAATTTTAGGCCTTCTAGCTTCTAGTCTTCTTAAACTGTTGTCGAATTGCTTAAGAAAACACATAAAAAACACAATCGTAACTCTAATTCTAGTGTTAAAACAGCATGTTTTTAAAGTCAAATACAATTTTAGAGCTACCTGTATTTAGCTTCTAGTTTCTTTAAGCTGTTGCATATGAAAAAAACATATATAGCCCTGATACCAGTGTTACATTTTTTCTTTTATAAACAGATTCAGTCAACCAGACAGCACAGAATCTGCAGGTGAAGCATCTAGAACCCCCTCCCCCACCCACAATGCAAGACCTCCTTAACCCAGCTGCTGGGAAGTTTATCAATTCAACCGAAAACGCGTTTGAACAGCAGCTTTACACAAGTTTGTATATCATTAGTTTAGTTTAGTTTATTTTTACGTATTTAAAAATCAGTATATAAAGTATTGCATACTTAAAATAGAGTTAAATAAAATTGGAAAAAAGGCTAAATGATAGCTGTGAGCTAGTTATTGATAGCCATTATTTAATGTCATAGAAAAACAAAATTAAGATATTAAGAAAATGTTCAAACGACTATAAAATTTAAACAAAATCATGAAAGAGATCAAACCTACCTTACTAAACTGCTAAAATATTATTATAACCAATGGTTATGGTTTTTATCCTCTGGGATGTAAAAATACAGGGAGCATTGTCATAGAGAAAATGATCATTGCGTTGTACACATTGTGCCACCACATACATAGCCTTGTCTGTTATTGATCCCTTTTCATTACTTAAGACCAAGCCAAGCCGGTATACCAGAAAAATGGAGACAAGAGTCGGATTATAATGGATGACCTGTCCGAGTACCAGGGACAAATCCAGGACATATACCCTCCCAACCGAGCACTTTGGGCTTCGGCGAATGGGAAGAAAAAGAAAAGAAATCGAAGCAATGGTGAGTTGGGTGATGTAGCTTACATCCACTCAGTTAAGAAAATGGTCATTACGGGCCTTGAGCTATGACACAAACTTGCAGAAAAAATTAATTCAGCATCCATTCAATCGTATTCTTTCTTATCCCTTTGGCCAGCGGTTATCAAATGTGAGTCAATAGACAAAATTGGTAGTCCCCAGAAGAATATATGAGAATGGCCATAAACTTATGTGCAGGATTTAAAAATAATTGGCGAAATTCAAAGCTACCAATTTTTGGTCTACCCTTAGACCATGAGTGCCCACTGACAGGATGGCTTGTGCTCAAAGCTTGGAGTTAAATGGATTAAAAAATAATAAGCGAAAATCAAAGCTACCAATTTGTGGTCCTTTGAGATACAGACTAAACATGATGCCCAACTCTTTTAAAACGCGATTTCCCAAGACCATGCAAGTGGATAGTACAGTTTAATATGCTAATTATTGTTCTAATAGGATAGGATAAGATATTCATGTTTATCACCGTGAATGGAAAACCCAGGGGTTAACACACAGGCGAACGTCAGATCACCTCGCGTCCACCATCGGGTTATCGGAGCTATTTCAGTGTGTTGTATATGATAGACACGTTCCTTTAATTTGCTAGAATCCACTAATCCGCTGAGTAATAACTGCAATGTAAACACAGGCAACACAACCAGGGGTTTGCAGCGATGGAGGGAACTTCCCCAACCCGCTGACTTCACTTCAGAGCGAGGACTTAACCCCCCTTGCATGGAGTCAGCCAGGATGGAGGATTTTGGCTCCTCGAAGAGCACCACTCTCCTCAACAACGCCCCCATGATACACATTGTGGAAGAGTGGAGGTCTAAGTGGAGATTAGGTGAGGAAATGTGGTGTTTTATTACTCGTTTTAAGGGCATTGTCATATTCTTTATTAGGTCTATAGATGTATTGACTACTGAAATACGATATATAATAATTTTCATCATTGAAAAAAATTGTTACCACATTTATATAATTTTGATTCAAAGTTGTGATAAAATGTGTTTTTTTTAGTTATAGTGAAGATAAGTATATTTAAAAGTTAGATATATTTCATTAAACAATCATGCAATTATAATTTTGTTTATTAAATTAGTTTAAAAAATGATTTTTGCTCTTTCTTTAAGTATATTTTATAGCAGTTTGAAATACTATATTTAAACTTATTGATTCTAGCCAAACTGATTCAAATAAACCCAAGGACAAAGGTGATCAGACAATTGGCCATTTGATAATAACCCTTGCGTTGTGAACCCTTTTTAATTCATGGTAATAAAACCTGCCTATCCTATTCAAACCTAAGTTTGCGGTTTTGGTGTAGTTTTTCCCTTCAATTATTTTATCTTCATGTCAAGTTTGTTTCACCTTGCATTTGCCTGCAATAGAAAAACTTGCAATAGTTCCTTGCATTTCCCCAATAATGGTAACAAAACCTGCATATCCTATCCAAACCTAAGTTTGTGGTTTTGGTGTAATTTTCCCCTTCCATTATTTCATCTTTATATCAAGTTTGTTTCAACCCCAGCAAGCCGATGGCAAGAAATCACACTTGCTGATGTCATCACTGATATGAACAACATACACGACCATGTAAGACTTGGAGCAGTTGCTGCATGTTCAATGGCTGCCCTGCACAAAATACCTGTCGCTGATTTGGCTGTACTAGGTATGGATATGCGATAAAAAGTATTAAATTCCAGCTCCTTGTTTAAGTTTGTCAAATTTATGTCTGACTGAATAGCTTACTGGGATGGTGCAAGAATAAAACCTGAATATTCTATCTCTCCTCTCACCCCTTTCTTTTTGTCATGAGCAAGGTGTTGCTAGGGTTTCAATGCCGCATTTGGTACAACATGTATTTTAATTTGATAGTATTGTTTAGAATGTTTACGTTAAAGTGCAAATCATTAAGTTCATTTTAAGTTCATGATTATGGGGTGTCAACTGTCAAAGGTTCAAATTTAAAGGCAATAATGCAGGTTTACACCACTGGCATACCTAAGAATACATCTGTTGTTACTGGATAATCTAAAAATATTAAAATTACTTGCATGCCCTCAATTATTTTTCAAACTTTATTTTGTTAAATGCAAAGATAAGTCTGGTACTCATAAACTTCCAACTTTTTATTTTAAATATTAAACCAACATCATATATTTCAGTGATATATGTTTTAAAGATTATTTTAAAAACACCACCATAACACTAATCGGTAATTTTTACAGATTATTACAAAAATCTTGCAGAAACTGGTAGATTTTTTTAAGATTATGTATTAAAAACATCAACATAACACAAAACGGTAATATTTGATAGATTATCAGAAAAACCTGCAAACAAAGGTAGATGTTTTAAATTATGGGTTAAAAAACATGAACATCACAAAAACCAGTATTGGTTTATAGTTTATTATTTTTAAAACATGCAGAAATTGCCATTTTTTTAATCTGAATCTTACTATCAATATTTTACCAGCGGTTTTGCCGAAGATCGACGCCTCGGTTTGCGAAGGCGGATCGGAGAAAGGTCATCTTCCGGAGGTTTTATTGGAAGCGGTTCGAAGAAGATTAGAGGACTCACATGGGAGGGTGAGATTAGCTGCGGCATTGTGTCTCTACACGTTGTCACAATGCGACAAAGTGGTCGAGGATATTCTGCAACATAATCTACAGAATGGTGGGTTGGGGTGTTGGAATTGAAGTAGGATTGTTTCCAATGTACTTATTGCTGCTCTGTGATATGGAGCACTGAACATACACTATGTCGGGGAACTTTCTCGATAAAAGCAATAAAGCAAATATAATTAAATATATCTGAATTTTGCTCATGTCTAGGCTATGGATCTGTTGCTATCCTAATCTACAGCACAGTGGGTTGGGAACGTTAAAGTTAACTTTTCATAACCCATGGTTGCTGTCAATCTACTAAAGAATGCACATTATACAAATACACTGTATGGGGTAATTTACTCAAAAAGAATAAAAAAATACACTTGAATTGATCTACAATTTTTTCGTTTGTATCTGTTGTTGTTCGTTTTCATTAAGAAGTTCTCCTTTACAGTGTGTATACATTAGCAGCCATTATGCGTTTGACAGCCAATATAACAAATACAACATACACTGCATGGGTGAATTTTCTCAATAAAACTAATAAAGCAAATACAACTGAACAAATCTGAATTTTGTAGATGACTAGGCCATGCATCTGTTGATATCGTAATTTAAAGCACGATGGGTCGGGAAGGTTGGAATTAATTAGGGATAACCCACCGCGAGGTAATCTAACGAGTGCCTGTGTGTTAACCTCCTTGGTTTTCCCACTCACAAGGATAAACATGAATATCCTATCCTATCTTATGGGTTATTACACAGATTTTTATGCATGTCATAATGGTCTGATCAAAAACTTTGCAATGTTGTTCCACAGGAGTACCCACAGACAGGATGGCTTGTGCTCAATGCTTAGCGTTAAATGGAAGCACAGATGCGAAGGTTGTTCATCTGTTGATACAAATGTTGCTAGAAACTGATCAACAGAGCCAAGCAACCGCACTACTTGCTCATGTTGGCCAGCATACTGTAAGTTCACTGCCAAACATAAACAATTATTTTACCTTTTGTATGTGTATATAGCATACTCATGTTTATTCCCTGTGTGTTTAGAAAAACAGTTGTTCAAGTTGTTAGGACACTGAGGTTACCAGTGCTATTTTGCTTTACAAGGGCTATTTATTTAGGGAGAAAATAACCTGACTGATAATATTTATAATTTAAATTTAGCCGGTGGATATTCCAAGTGGAAAAAGCATTGGTGGCCTGTAAATATACGAAAGGTATTGTGATCAAAATGATTGCTAGATGGTTAGATCCTTTGGAAAGGCACTTAGCGGACATCATCAGAACCCAGTGGATTATTGAGCTACACTAAAACTGAAGGAACATTTTAATCATATACTATACTGCAATAGCTCTAGTCACTCGACGGTGGGCACGTTGTAATTTGATGAATGCCGGTGTGTTAATGCACTTTGTGATTTCTTATCTACTGTAATTAAACATGAACATCCTTTTTAGTTATAAAGATATTCATATGTATAAGCACAAAGCACAGATACAAATTAACTAACCCATGTTCGTTCTTTTTTTGTATTATTTTATGACTTTTTATTTTATTTTGCAGAGATTGGTACATTCACTACTGGCAGAACAATTGAACAGCAGTAGTTGGAAGGACAAAGTGGTCGCGTGTAACGTTCTATCACAATTGTACGGGAATATAAACCGAGATCTTGTTCATAAACTCTCCAATTTGATGTGGGAAGACTGGAGCTCGGAAGTAAGAACTGAAAGAGTTACTGTTCCGCTAATGTACATAATGCTGTACTGGTAATAATGTTCTGTCAATGTGTAGAGTTTCCAAATGAATTTCTAGTATAGGATTTAAAACAAGCAGAATTTATCATACTGGTTAGCTCAATCGGCGAGAGCAGGCCATCTGCAGACAGTCAAAAGGTTGTGAGAACAAAACTACTGTTGGCAAATTAAAATCTCTACCCAAACAAAATTTAAATCTCTTTTCGGCAAGATCCACAATTTCCCATGATCGTTCCCAGGTCAGAAAAGCCGCCTCACGAACACTGGGATGCACCGGACACGGTCGCGACGTTCACTTCGACCTGCGGGAGAAGCTAGGGACGGGGAACGAACGAGTTTGCGCCGACGTTCTGCGGAAGATCGCTCATCTCGGGATCATGACTGCAACCCTCCTCCCAGAGTTCATAAAATGTTTCAGGTACGAACCATACCGTTTAGTTTTTAGTTTTAGGTAGCGCTGCGGGAGCTTGGTAATAATCGGTACTGACAGCTTCCGCCGATATTACTCGCCTTGAGGAGGTGGGGGGATGTGGGAAATGGGAGGATAAATTGTTTCAGGTACGAACCATACCGTTTAGTTTTTCGTTTTAGTTTATTTTTTTGCTCATTCGTTACAATAAAGAAGAATAGAACAATTATTTCAAGTTAAGAAGATAGGATAAAACAGAAAAACTACAGTACCGGTAGTTAACACACGTCGGTGAATAGACACATTGCAAATTAATCCCTGTGTGGTTGTGTATGGTTAACTGTGAAATCATTGAATTTAAATACTGTTCTTTCACTTATACTAATCAAATTATGCAAAATCATAGATTATTATTGCTATTATTTTGCCTATTTTAATACCAAATTATACAAATTATATGTGGTATTTGTGCAAATGAGGGAAAATTGAATGATGTTTTTCTCCTACATTGCTTTAGTAAAGATTGTCAAGTAGGCAACAGTTGCCACTGCTGTTGCAGTTTGTTTAATTTTTGATGGTAATGGATTTGATTGCAATGCCTCGCAGTGATGTTCATTGTATTTCATCTTGCTGAAATGGCCGGTACATCAGTTAAAAAAATAGTGGGATTGAAACTGGTTGCTGGCTAGTTAGTTAGAATAGAATAGGATATTCATGTTTATCCCTGTGAATGGGAAAACCAGGGGGTTAACACACGGGCAATCATCAGATTACCGCGCGCCCACCGTCGGGTTACCGGAGCAATTGCAGTGTGTTGTTTATGATAGAACGTTCCTTTAATTTGGTAGAACCCATTAATCCCTGGATATCAAGGCAATGAACCTTAAAGTGCTTTGCCCAAAGACACAACCGATTAGCTAGCGACCAGTTTCTCGCCTGGAACCTTTCGAATGAAAGGCGACGCACTTAACCGCCAGGCTAACCGGCCGGATAGTTGTGTCCTTGGGCAAAACACTTTACGGACATTGCCTGAACCCAGTAAATTAAAGGGTTCTACTAGTTTGCCACTTGTTATATCGCCGATTGCGTTTTCCATTTTACGTGGATAGACATGAATATCCTTTCCTAACCTTCCCAGTGCTGAGTACGTGTCAGTGCGGCTGGAAAGCTGCAAGACGGCTGCGAAGCTCCTGATAGCTGATGAGCGGGTCGTGAGGGAATTGGTCCAACTCACCCAATATGATCCAGCATGGAAGATTAAGGCTTATGCCATCAAAGGTTTGTTTGTATTGTCAAAGGTGGAATTGCTTAATTTAAGGTTTAACGACCACATCATTGTTTCCCCGATATATATTGTTGGTATTTTTTTGCCGTAGTTTTGGCATTTTATCCTGTCTCCTATTTTGGGAAATAAATGTGCTATTCTTCTTAAAGTAATAAAAAAGTGGTCTTTGTTTAAGTCACATTAACCATCCATCTACACAACCATCCGGCCGCAGCCGGCCGTTGGTCTAGCGGTTAAGTGCGTTGCCTTTTAATCAAAAGGTTGCAGGTGCGAAACTGGTCGCTAGCTAGTCGGTTGTGTCCTTGGACAAGTCACTTTACGGACATTGCCTGAACCCAGCAGATTAATAGGTTCTACCAAATTGAAGGAACGTGTCTATCATATACAACACACTGCAATAGCTCCGGTAACCCGACGGTGGCCGCGAGATGATCTGATGATTGCTTGTGTGTAACCCCCTTGTTTTTTTCATTCACGAGAATAAACATGAATATCCTATCCTATTCTATCCTATCCACACAACAAATAGCTTGACTAATAAAACAAATTCCATCCCTACAGCTCTTGGAGACATTGGGATGCTGACTGAGAAAGCGGAGAGTTCCCTCATATGGGCGCTCCGGTTCGAAGATGAGCCAGGAGTACGGCTGGAGGCGTGCGTTGCGATCCGGAAGCTCAACTGCCGATCCTCAGAAGTCATCCATGTTCTTCAGGACCGAGTCCTCGTGGAACCGGATGCCACAGTCAAAGAGTGGGTTGAAAACTAGATAGATAGAATATTAATGTTTATCCCCGTGAATGGGAAAAGCAAGGGGGTTAACACACGAGCAATCGTCAGATCACCTCGCGCCCATCGTCGGGTTACCGGAGATATTGCAGTGTGTTGTATATGATAGACACGTTCCTTTAATTTGGTAGAACCCATTGAGTTGCTGGGTTTAGGCAATGTCTGTAAAGTGCCTTTCCCAAGGACACAACCGACTAGCTAGCTACCAGTTTCGTACCTGCAACTTTTCGATTGAAAGGCAATGTACTAAACCGCCAAAATAACCGGTCGGACAACTATTTATTATTATTTCAACTATTATTTAAAGCACTTAAAAAAGTCATCTAATTAATGTTAAATTTATTTAATTAAACCAAGTTATTTTTTTATTATTTTTGGACTGACCTAAGCTTCCAACCGATGATGGACTTCTCATTAAAACTGATTTTTATTATTGAAGAGGTCGAGTCAACCGTTCGGCCACACATTCGTCATCACACCGGCGATCATTAAATAATCTCGTGCCCACCGATGGTTTTCGAAGCTATTGCAGTGTGTTTTGTATGATTAAGACAATCCATCAGTTTTAGTAAAACTACGGTAATTGCCTTGCTTTAGTACTTAACCGACTAGCTGGCTTCGAAAGTGCAATCGTTTGACTGAAAAATGACGCACATTACCACCAAGTTATTAGGCCAGACGATAATATCACAGCAACTGGCTTGCCAGGGTTTGGTTATTTGGTTGGTAGGCTCCTTTTTATCCTCTTCTGTAGCACCACCAAGTCCATAACACATTATTACCTCGTGCTCACAATCGGGTTGCCAAAGCGCTGTATAATTAATAAGAAGAATTTCGATCGGTCATTTAAATCACCTGCTCCCAGGGAAGTCCGGAGGACACTGGATGCATTTGGGATGAGTGGTCCAGAGGATAACATGGAGATGATCCGACAGATCAAGACAGAGGTGCAGAGATTGTGTAAGAAGAGCGTGGTTGCAGCGAAAGTCATCATGTACGAGAAGGAGCTCGATAAATACGAGCGAAAGGTGATGAACCGATGAGTTGCTAGTTTAATCGTTTTTTTAGCTGAGGTAATAGTGTTGTTTAGCATGGATTTTCTTTTTTATCCTCGTGAATGGAAAGGCTCAAGGGTTATCACGCGGAAAATCGTCAGATTACCTCGTCATTACAAAAGTAAGCGTTTTCACGCGGGTAATCTTCATAATAAACCCACCGTCGGGTTACCAGAGCTGTTGCATTAGGTAGAGTCTAATAGAGACGTTCCTTAAATTATTTGAATAACCATTGACGATTTATAATAACAGAATATTCATACCGATGATATAACATAATATGTTGTCTCAGTTACGGAGATAAACAGTATTCTACCCAAGAACGTCTAGGATAGGATAGGATATTCATGTTTATCCCCGTGAATGGGAAAACCAAGGGGGTTAACACACGGGCAATCGTCAGATCACCTCGCGCCCATCGTCGGGTTACCGGAGCTATTGCAGTGTGTTGTATATAATAGACACGTTCCTTTAATTTGGTAAACCCATTAATATTCAAGGATTCAAGCAATGTCCGTAAAGTGCCTTGTCCAAGGACACAGCCGACTAGCTAGCGACCAGTTTCGCACCTGCAACCTATCGATTGAAAGGCGACGCACTTAACCGCTAGACCAACGGGCCGGTCAGCACGAGTAGCTAACTACATTCCTGACTCAAAATCCTCCACAGGCACAGTATATCGGCAACATGTTAGATGATATGAGCGAAATATCCTCCAGTGATGACGTCACCCCAGAGATCAACAATGTCATATTTAAGTCACATGACTCCTGTAAATACTCACGTTTTTGTAGATATTGAACTGACTTCATTTTTTCGCTGATTACGGCACTAAATAATTTCGATAACTGCATGCAGCAACAGTTCCGGAAATCTTTACATAATAACTGTGGGACTTTTTTGTTTTTATTTGTTTTCACGACCGATACATAGACTACTTTACAAAACCGGTCTTAGGGACGAGCCCATCATGGATTCGAAACCTAGCGCCGTAAAAAAATAAAAAATGGTCAACTGAGTAAAACGCTTGTGTGGACGAACGGTTAACGCCATGGATTTATATACCGATTTTATACTAAATAAATGTTCTTGGTAACGATTCCATCATGGGTTTGAAACCTATCGCGGTAAAAAAAGTAATCTGATCTGTGCTCACAATCGGAAAGCATTAACGATTTTTTTATATTTTTCCTGCTGGTATTTAACACGATGTTTCAATACAGCGGCAACTCGACGAAATTCACTTCCACGACCACCAAGCATCACCATAACCCCGTCCGCCGATCGCCCCGAAACCAGAGGTAAAACCCATATGTGTTACACTTTTAGGCAGGGTTCTCGATAACCTGTAGTCAGCAGCTCTCCAATATATAAAATGCTTGTATTAATGTAAGCAGCATAAAATCACAACTACCTTAAAACTTAATGCAACGGTCATATAAAATGAATTGGGCGGCAAAGTCTAACGGTTTTTGGCGGTTAAGATAACGATAAATGCGATAGGTAATTATAGTCAAAGAGTTGATTACTAGGGCATCATCAAGTAATCAGCGCACGCACCAAGATAAAACATGTAACATCTGCACTTAACACGCAACTCATTAGACAACTTCATTTTCGGGTAACACTAAAAGGAGGGAAAGAGGGAAACTGCTCACTAAAATTATGGAAACTAATTCTAACCCTGCTTTAAACACTAATCTTAACCCCAGAACTTACCCTAACTTCTTTAACTTTTATAACTTTGAAACTAATATTTATACCCAAATCTTTATTTTAGTGTGCAGTTTCCCATCTTCACTCTTTCCCGTCTTTTAGTTTTCCCCTATTTTTCGCAGAACAATAAAACCAATTTCGTGTTGATCGAAATTAATATACAGTCCTGCCATATTAACCAACTAACTTTGTTTAGTTTAGTTTCTTTTTTTGCTCTTCATTACATTAATAAAAAAAATTACACAGTTATTTTTTTAAAAAGGAGGCCAACTAAAACAACAAAACAGTAGATAAAACAATAAATACATAGGGTTTAAAGAGGGGTATGACGTGGCTGTTAAACTTTCATTAGGCACAGATTAGTCCAGGTAGCTAGCTGGTCAGTTTCGTCCTTGGGTAAGAAACTTAATAGACATTTGACTGAACCCAGCGGCCCAATGGGTTCTATTAAATTAAAGGAACATGTGAGTCATACATAACACACTGCAATAGCTCTGGTAGCCTGACTATGAAGAATACCCGTATTGTAACCCCCTTAGTTTTCCCATTCACGGTTAACAACATGAATATCCTATCCTAAGCAACTTAAATTGTTTCTTCAGACAAGATGAGTAGCCGCATTGACGTGGTTTACGAGGATGACGTTCCAAGTCCATCAGCTCAACGTGATACCTTGACGCCAAACCACGACCTTAAACTGTGATTTTTTAATAAACTTGAAAGGATTTTGTTTAATAAATATTTTATCGTTTAACTCAACAACTTTCTGTGGTGTTTTTGACTAAGCCAAGTTTTGAATCTACGCTCGGCTAGTTAGTTTAATCATTTTTTGACCCAGTATTAAAACAAATGATGAACGAATCAAATTATGACAAATAAACAGGGAAAGACGGCGGACGCGGCCGCCAAACCTAAGCAAAAGAACAATCATAAGCAAACCAAATTTAATTAGGACCAAAACAATATAATATAAAGCCCTGAAGAAGAGTGTGTGATAAGGCGCGACCAGTACTGAGGGGGAGCCGGCTTTAGGAGGTGTCGCCCGAAAGCGTGGACCAGAGTGGAAAAAGAAAAAACCCTAAAATGAAATTACACTAATGTCAGTTGACACTATTAGTTTTAAGCACACTTACCCGGGCAAGTCACTAAGAACCTAGCCTGTATATGATAGGACTATCCCCATGAATAGGAAATTCAAGGGGTGTTATACACTGGTAATTTTCACATTACCTCGCGCCCAGCGTCGGGTTACTGAGGTCTCGATCCTACTATCATTCGACTGGCAGTCGACTTACTGACATTAGGCTAGTAGGGGCGGGCGATATAAATGTGCTAACCATTTGACCAAACAACCGTTTCAATTTATCAAATCCACAATCTTAATTTCGTACCGACCACATGAAAAGGAAAAATTCGGGTTATTTTGAGCTTAAATCGTCAGGGATTGTTTAGGAACAATTGCATTTGTTTAGAAAAGATAGAACTGCATGCTAATAAGTATGTCATGAATTTTAGAGATGGTAAGTCCTGACCTTATAGAAAATCTACTGCATCCATTGAAAAACAGCAACTAAATTAATGGTAAATTTCTCAAATAAAAATAGAAACTTTCCCCACTATTTACTGATTTCGCCAGTTCCACGTCGAGTCCGCCGACGGTTTAAATCAGATGTGGCCAAATCCTCTAGTCCGCGGCCAGATATGGGAAAATTAAGTCCTTGGTGGGTCGGATTATTACAGGAGTAACATTCAATCTCTTAATTACAGGATATGGTTAGATACAGTCTGCGGCCCGCTCAAAATCCCTTCACCGGCCAAACCGGCCCGCTGGCCGTATGTTGCCCATGCCCGGTTTAAATTGTAATTTCCTAGCAGCTAGATTATTTGCATTTGTAATATGCAAATCACTACCCTAAGCAACATATGCCTTTTACTCTCAGAAAAGCAAACCCTTAAACAGCAGATGCGTAAACACTCTTTATTTCCATACCACGATTCACAACACGTATACACGATAAAAGAAGTGCAGTCTAAAGTGCGATCGTGGGATAGATTATCTTAGCGCAGCGCTGGTCGATTTAAGAAAGAGACATTGCACAATTTGCAGCGTTTTCAAAATGGCCGACAAGGTTGGTCCTAGTTTTTAAACAAAAGTCAGTAATTTTTCAGTCGAAGAGTAAAATAGAGCAGAAATTATCAAAAATGCAGCGCTTGCGTCAAGCAACGGATTAAAGAGAAACAAATTAATAAAAAAGCTCCACCAAAGCACAGTAATAGCAACGAACGAGAACGGAAGATTGGATCACAATTACGACCACTGGGAGCGCAATTGAACACAGTGGGGTCGATTTCGCAGAGATTTCGTTTTTTCGTCGGAAACACTGAACTTTTTAAGTAAAAATAGGAATTCGTCGGCAACACTGTATCAAGTCTGCGCGGACGAGGCTGAGGATACGTCACCGGTAAAAGTCCAGCGTTTGTCGTTCATCATCAACGTTTCGGGGTCGATCGTTTCTTCGCGTTCCCTGCAACCAATATTTTGTTACAATTTTTAGGTGAGGATAACCTGTAGTCAGCTGCCAGGGCTTTGTAGGAAATCTTGTATTAACAGTAAGCAGCAAAAAAACAATTTAACACAACTCATTTAAGTTCCTGCAACGGATATTTTAGTGCGTGGAACTAAAAGTGTAAGTCAAATCAAGTCATTAAGTCGTTCTGACTCTACAAGTCAAATTATTTACATGTTCCGGCTCGACTCAGGTCAAGTCACTTAGCTGTTCCGACTCAAGTCAAGTCATTTCGCTGCCCCGACTCGAGTTAGGTCAAGTCATTTAGATGGCCCGACTCGAATCAAGTCAAGTCAACTAATTTACTCGTTCTGACACCCGTCAAATCAAGTCATTTTGTCGTTCTGACTCAAGTCAAGTCAAGTCATTTAGTCGTGCTGACTTGTGTTAATCCTTGAAAAAGAAGACTCGAGTCTGGCCGGTCACCACACTACTAACACCACAGCACACGATAACATGCATCCTCACTTTAATCTCTGCTCATCCAGGAGTCCAACGAGTTCATCCCTCTGCTCCACAACCTCCAGCATCTTCCGGAGGATCTCACGCTCCTGGGAGAGCTGCTGCGATGTCTTCCGGGTGTCTGGGATGAACAGAAAACCGTGTAAGAATCGGATGCCAATCCTTTTCTTTTTTTGCACTTACCAGTTGGTCGTGTTAGAAAGATTAGATTTTTAGAATTTTCGAAATTTAAATTTAAACAATAGGCGATTTAACATCACATAAGTCGATTTTATAAAATTATTTTTCCATGGGCAACACTTTAACAACAATGGTTAGAATACTACATGGAAACACTGAGAACTTAAAACGTCATAGGCGGACGTCTATGGACTTATATTTAAAACGATTCAAAATTTGGAAAGTGAATTTTAAAGAGCTTCAATTAACAGTTCGCAGCATTAAAGATGTTTACTTAGCAGTATGCAGCATTTCAAAGGGCTTTACGATAAATTAATTATTCTACAGTTAAGCAACGCCGACACATTTATAAACGATTCCCAACCCACAACAGTATGAGGGATTTAGCAAAATGCAGGATTTTATGGGCTTTACGTTAAAATCAATTATTTCAGTTTAAACGACACCCATACATTTATGGACGATACCCACACCACAGCGCCACCTACCGTCAGTTGCCATTCTTTCCCTCAATTCCTGCTGCAAACGACTCTGAACGTCTTCCAGCTGTAACTCTCTCTGACTGTAGAAGACATATAGGATGTTCATGTTTGATTCTCAGGGTCATTGTTATACTGGCAGTTGTTCGATTATCTCGGGTTTACGTAAGGGGCGTTTCCGTAGGCGTAACCGTCAGATTATATCGTGTATACCGTCGGTTTAGTGGAGGTATTATAGTGTATGAAAAAGCCTCGTCCAAAAAAACAACCTTTAGATATACAAACTTTTTCACTGGTGGAAAACATTTGGTGCCTTGAAGCCAGGCGGTTAATAGAACTTTAACAATGTGACTAACAAAAACAATAGCGATTTATTTAAACATACACTATATCTATCACCCATTATTACTAAAAATCGTCGATATATTGTTCCTTGACTATTCTATATAGCGAATAAGCAAGTCGTTAAATTCAGTAAAATACAAATATGCGTATGGACAGATCAATATCAGGAGACAGCGACAACTTACTTTATAAGGAGTCCATTCTCGTATCTTTGCAAAGCATTCTTCTCTTGGACCAGTTCGATCCATTTCTTTAAGTTTCTAGATTCTTCCTTTTCGTTTCCACCTGCATTATAACGTAAACAACAAGAGTAAGTTACGAACTTTGCATGCTAACCAAGCCGTAGGGCGAAATAACCAAAGTGCCCGATTCATATCACCGATTTTCATACAGAAAAACGGCTTTAGTAACAAGCCAATCGCTGGTTCGAAACTTTGCCCAGTTAAAAAAGGTATTACTGTTTATATCGATTAGCCTTTCTTGATTTATGCGGGCAACACTAAAACGCGGAAATTTATACAAATTATTTACATTAACAGCATCAAGTTTAAACCCATTATTCCGAATTTACTTTCAACCCCCCACAATAAAGTGGATTACGGAATAGTTTTAACTAGCCTTGTATTACATTTTCGTATTTTTACATTTCCTATTATTAGGATAACAACTTTATTTTGTAAAATTGCATCCTAATAGATATTCTAACGTATTAGATTTACAGCTTCTAAAGTATTAAATATACAAGTAAAAATGGCTCACATACCTGATTTTTTCTTAAGATATTCTAACGTAATTAGATTTACAGCTTGTAACGAATTACATATACAAGTAAAGATGGTTTACCTGA
Source organism: Ciona savignyi (assembly GCA_000149265.1). NCBI lineage: Eukaryota > Metazoa > Chordata > Ascidiacea > Phlebobranchia > Cionidae > Ciona > Ciona savignyi. The sequence goes on from CH002376.1 coordinate 754,582, forward strand.
TTTCTCCCTTAGCAACATTTCCAGCTTCACTCCTCGTTCTTCCAGTGCTTTCTGCTGGACTTCCACCTCTTCCAACTGCCGCTGTATCGCCTGCGACGTGGAATGCTCGGGTTATAGTTTTGACTTTGTTCTTGAACACCACTAGCAGGGGTAAAGAGTTAAACAAATGGGGTCGTGTGTGCACTATGTAACACGACTCCAAAGGCCGTGTAGTCAAATGTTAACGCGACCGATTTATACACTGCCTCGTATATAAAAAGGTCGAAGTGACGAATCCATTATTTGATTGAAATTTAGCTTGGCAAAGAAAGAAAAAAAATCATAAAAACGTGAAACACGCCTATGCGAGTATGTAAAAAAAGCCCTGTTAAACGTGTGTAAAATCGTGAAATAAATGTGACTATTTTGAAAATGGAGCTAGTTTTGGCTCTTTTTTATTCGAATGATTGACATGTAACGTCCAACCTAAATTACCACAGAAATGTTCGTGAATATCAGTAAATACAGTTTACAACATTTTCTAATATATTCACTTATTACAAAAAAGTCGCGAAATATCCTCTCAAAATACCTGAGCCCGAGTCAGTCTCCGTTGCTCCTCCATTTTGGCTTGTCGTCGAGCAGCTATCTTGACGCGTCGAGTGATTTTGGCGTCGATTTGCGCAGCAGTCAGTCCAGCTAACGTCGATTGACGATGCTTGCTCAGTTGGTAACGCTTTGACCCTTGATCTGTAAAAGTTATTTCGCTATTTTAAACACATTACGTTTCGTTCCGCGAAACTTTTTTAAGCTACTAGGGGTTACTTATTGCCAAGTGTTATTTTTTTTTAGATTTTTAAAATATTTTTTAGTCTAATGGTTACGTAAGAGAATATTACGCAAAAATGGTTTTAAAACGCCTTAATGGTCTTACTTAACGACCATAGTTAAAAACACCTTATATTGAACTACTGTATGTATAATATACGTAAACACGACTGATTTTTATCTAAAATGCAAGATTGCGTTTCAAAAGGCGCGTTAAGATAGCGGCTGTACCGACCCAGACAGAGCGCATTTCATTGGAAAAACAGACGAAGTTGCCAACTTTTACCGGTTTCGATGTCAGATTAGGTAGGTGAGGATATTAATGTTTATTCCCGTGAATGGGAAACTGCAAGGGGAGTTACCACACGGGCAATCGTCAAATTACCTCGCGCCCATTGTCGTGTTTCCGGAGCTATTGCACTGTGTTGTGTATAGGCCTTAATTCAGACGTTTCTTCAATTTGCTAGAAAACGCAATTTCATTAGGTTCAGGCAATGTCCAGAAGGTGCCTTCTTAGGAGACACAACCGACTACCTAGCGACCACTTCCGACCCTTTGACCGAAAGGCGACTTACCACCTAGCTATCCGTTTGAACAGTACAACAGTCAGACCAGGGCGCGCAGTCAGCAGCTTAAGCATAAAAGCCTTACCTTCGTCAATATCGTCACAAGAAAACGACCGAATATCCTTTAATTTGCCGGTTTCCCTTCCAGTATGCGGTAGCTGTGGTAACACACGGAATCTCTCTCCACTTATTATCGCCCTTTCACGTTCTATTGAATACAATGGTTTGGGAATTTCGAATATGTCCTCAGACGCTATGGCGGAATAAAATGGTATATTACAAAGGCTGTTTACTTTTAATACTATGCATACTAGAACGTGAATACTATGCAATTGCAATTACAGTAAATTTAATGTACGCTTAATTCATACAATTTTAATATACGCAAATTCAATGTATTCGTTTGTAAATGCCGTGGAATTTATAGTCGGTGGAGACATCTGGACAGTTGTAACGATCACTGTTTGTTATTACTTTGACGCAAAACTAGATAAAGTTTTTTTTTTAACGGGCAACACTAAAAGGAGGAAAAGCGAAAAGAAACTGCTCACGAAAACAAAAACCTCAAGAACTAACCCTAACTCTGTTTAAAACTAATTATAATTCCGTAATATTTAATTTTTTTGCGCAGTTTCCCTCATTCCCGCCTTCGCTTTCCTTTATTTTAGTTTTCCCCATTTTAAACTTAAAAGTGGATAATTTTGTAAGGGCAACACTAAAAGGAGGAAAACTGAAACTATGAAAACTAATTCTAACCCTGCTCTATTCACTCATCTAAGCCCCAGAACTAACCCTGACACCAACCCCGTGTTTAAAAATATCTCCAATACTCATCAAATAACTCTAATAAATGATAAAATTCCAGTCTTATCTACATAGACATCTAAATTTAATGTGGGTTTAATTCATCAAATTTATTGCACATTAGATGGCAAACAGACGAGATACAATCACACTAACTTTACTAACCTTTCTATTGACCTTCTCAATATAACTAGACCAATTGATAAACTACCACCAGCGCTATGACTATATATTCCAGCAATAAAACGTCGGTTTAACTTTAAATGAAACAAGAGACCGGTGTCGCGTTACGTTATAGCGGCAGTGCTGCGCAATCGGGTTGCGACTTGTCGATTGTGAACGGTAGCCATTTAACATGGAAAAGCAAAGGGAAACCCTAGGCTTATTGACCTACCACAGCTTTAGTGTTTT
>CH002376.1:780540-792340 GCA_000149265.1 Ciona savignyi
GTAAATAAGCAAGGTGACACTGATTGCTGGGAAAAGAATCCAGTCATATGCAATGTCAGGGAGTTGTAATTGAAGTCTGTGCAATAACGTCATCCCTTTATTTATCGCTTTTTCGGTAACGGTATGCTGTAAATTTTTCTCAATCGAATTTGGTGCTTTTTCTTGAGATGGAGGGTTATTCTGCTGGGGTTGTGATTTTTGGGGGAAATTCTGTAGCCTTGGTGGGTTTATTTCGCCGATTGTGAATCTTGACCGAGTTTCTGTCTGTATTGTGGAGTTCAATCTTGATGAAATCCAGTGCTTCTTCGGGACATCTAGTGTCGAAAAGCACCGTTTTAGGCTTGCTACCTGTGATGTCAGGTCGCTTCCCTTTTTCGTTAAATTTTCCTCGAAAGACGGTCGCCGTGGCAATTTGCCAGTCGAATTTGACTTTTTGATGACAGATTCGACCGAGATAAATTTAACTCCATCTTCAATAATCTTCTCCACATCTTTCCCATGATCTTCGGTTTCGATCTGATCCGTGTTTTTGCTCCTTCGGAGTTTGGAACACAGGAGCCGGCAGCTTGAGGCGAAAATTAGGAGACTTTTTCCGACGAGAAACGCGACGAAACTCAGCATTAGGATCGCTACGGGAGCCCTTGCTACACTTTTATGAGTATGATTCATGCACGGTGCAGCTACTTCTAATAAAGGTGCAAATTTACAAGGAATTAATTAGTGAATATGCAACAAACATCACACGAACATGCAGGTTTACCTCCACACCTGTAATAATAAAAAACCTCCACAATGAATGTTAAATACAAAACTGGCAGGTAGAAACCAATTTTTTAAACAAATTACCCCAAAATTGATGCAAAATTATCCCACAACAAACAGGAATTGTTAGAAAGCATGCTTGTATAATATTACCTTCACTTCGTAACGGAGTTAACTTGTCTTCTGATTCGCTTTCCTTTATCTCAGTTGCTGCCGTTTGTCGGTGTTTCGTTTGTTTAAACGCCCCCGAGTGGGCTAAGTAGTGAGCCGAGCAGAAGAACTTCCCTGGATTGATTTAATAATTTTGAAAAAAATATCTAAATTATAAAGATAAAAGAGCAGAAGAACTTTTTTTTCTGGATTGAGATTTTAAAAAATATTCAAAAATGAAATATTTAAATTTTTTCTACATTCCAAAGATAATAGATACTAATCACAATTCTGGAATCAATTTAAATATTCAAAAATGAAATAATTCAAAATTCAAAATATTTTAACATTCAAGAATTTAAAAATTTTTAACAGTTTTAGTTTTATTCTATTTCTTAGTAAAATAGCATACAGCAATTTCACAACGAAAAAAAACACAGACAATTCTGGTAAAATTGCTAAATTTAGTTTAATAAGGATTCTTTATGATTTTAAAACATGAACCTCAATATTTAAACCTAAAATATATGAGTTGAAATAGTAAAATCAGGTAGGTCTGTTTTAATCTAAATATTAAAAATAAAATGTAAACCTGATTTATTTATATATTAAAAAGGGCTTTAAACCAGATTTATCTTTATATTAAAATTAAAACAGAATAAAACCTGATTCGGAATCAAATTCATAACCAGATCGTCTGAGTGTGGTTCCACAGTGTGAACACACAAAGCAATGTCGATGGAAAAAGAATCCTTCGAAGCTTAATCTCTCCACGATGTAAACTCGCTGCTTGCAGAAGTAGCATCTGTCGCTTGATGGTTTCGGCGACTGGGAGTGGAAATAAGTTAAGATCTCGAAAAGAGCTCCGAAATAAAGAGCTTAGGATTTTCAATTAAATAAAAAAAAAATAACTAAGAACTACAAAAAGAGGAAAAATTAAGTTAAAATCTCCAAAAAAATAAAATAGGTTAATCTACAAAAACAAAGGAAAAAATAACTTAAGATCTCCAAAAATGTAAAAAAAATGTGTTGAGATATCCAAAAACTCGATTATTTGCAAGAAAAAACTTACCGCATTTTTCTGAAGATTGAATATAAGTTGATCGGAGAGAGCGCTTACACGGTTGCTCTTTCCCTGTGTGACCTTTGCACTCGTCTCTTGGGTGACGGGTGCTTTCGGACGCAACTGGACGTTTTTATCCCCGACGGCGATCACATCTGGTCTCTTTCCACTTTGCTTAGTATCAACCGTGCTGTATAATGCATGGAAATGGTAACTTCACGCAAAATGTGAAAGAAACGTGGAAGGTTACTATTCTTTGCCTCTTTTTAACATATAATAATATAGAAATTTATGATTTAGGTTTTAAAACACACAAAAGGTAAATACTTAAAAAAAAGAAAAATGAATATAGTTGTGCACAAATTTGCACCTTTGCTTGTTTTCTTTGTTTTCTTTCTGACCGGTGATTTTGTGAGACGTCTCCGACTTCTTTTTGGAGAAAGGTTTGTTGAATTTCTTTTTCTTATCCGGCTCCTTCGGTAGTGTGCTGGAAAATTAATAAAATGCTTAATAGGAGTATGAAAACTTTTTCTGAACCTGCTCAAAGAACTGATCAAATCCCAGAACTAACAAGCCCTAACCCTAACCCTTACACCCTAATCTCTATTCCTAGCACTAAGCCTAATGCCCTTATTTTCAATTCAGTGTGCAGTTTCCATCCTATCATCCTTTTAATTTTCTCCATTTTTGTTAAAAAAAAGAACATAGAACATGACATATTTAAAACAAGGTAGCTCTAGAAATATGATGTTAGAGCCAGTCTCTATTGTTTAAAATCAAGTTATCATCATGGGTCTATGATCACTTTGTGATCAACCTGATTACTAAACCAACCGACAGTTATATTCGTTTTTTAAGTGAGTGATAGTTCTTGCTTAAAAATAGTCACTAACGTGTAATGATCTCTTAAATCTGCTGGTGAATCGATTGATAATTCCGATCGGTGAGCTAACTCCGCCGGGGCTTGTTGGGGTTTCCCCTTTTTCACCCTTATCATCGGGTCCCAACTTGGAGGGTGTCTCGTTTTTGAAAACTTCATAAAACTGGGTTCAGAAGGAAAAAAGGTTAAGTAGGGGTGAATGATAAAAAAAATTCGAATATAATAATATACCAAGAAATGATAGGACACAAGCATATACTCATGTTTTGGAAAACACATAGGATGGTATATCACGGGTATTTTGCATTGCTAATGCTGTAGTTTTCTTAGTTAGAATATAAAATGAACATGCAATCTTTGAATTATCTTCCACCCACAATCAACTTAATAAAGCTATTCCAATCACTACCAACTCTCTATGAGCTGGATCAAACATTAAACAGTTAGGTGAAACAGTTTAGAATTGCCAAAGTGTTTTAAATTTTTACAGCAACCCTGGGTAATGGCGCCACAGGATACCACGTCAACCCAGTGTCAAAAAACACACAAAATTGTTGGTGGCGCTCTGGCACCACACCCTGGTTAGAATCTTATGAGCTCGTGGCCAGTTTTAATCCTTAAACCTTTCGAATGTGGCACAACACACAGCCAATAAGCATCCCAGTCAATGTAGAAGACAAAAACTACACATACTACCCCAGGCTGCTGTACACCCAAACATTTATCACACACAATGCATGGGCAATCTACCTGGGAAATGTAAGTCAACATGACCAGTCTGTCCACTTCACTGCAGTTCGCCATCTCCTTTCCTGTCATAACAGGCGAGATACCCAAGTTCTGCTCTGCTACATCGAATGCCTGAAAGATAGAACTTGAATGAAGGTGGCTTCAAACATAGTTTAAGTTTAGTCTCCATAGCTCATTAACATACAAATTATGTAATCGGGCAGATTACTAAACCAAGCGATAGTTATATTCATTTTTTTTCCTGAATGAAGTTCGAAAAGAATCAATTTATAGTTGACACAACAACATACAGTCACATGTTTAATTTTACAAGAAATGGTCCCGAAACATTGTGCTTAAAATACAAACTTTGGACACAAAAGACACATTTTTCACAAAAGACACATTTTGGACAAAAGATACATTTTGCACAAAATACACATTTTGTACAAAAGATACACTGTGTACAAAACTATGCACAAAATACACACTGTGCACAAAATACACACTGTGCACAAAATACACACTGTGCACAAAATACACATTTTGCACAAAAGATACATCGTGTACAAAACATGTGCACAAAATACACACTGTGCACAAAAGTCACATTGTGCACAAAATACACAACAAACAGCCCATACACACCAGTTGATTATTGGCTTCCACGTCCATGTAATCGAGTTCAGCCCATTGGATAAGGTCGGGTCGAAATCGATGGACCAGGGCGCACAACGCGAGACCACTCTTCCATGAGGACGTGAGGTCCTGCACATCGACCCCAGCGTACCCTTGGGTGGTGCTCTGGCACCAGGAGAGTATAGGTCGGATCATGGATACTGTGGATAATGTTACTGTTAGTACGGACACTGCATATGACACCATTATTATTATAGAAACTGGAGAAAGCGATTGTTATTAAGGACACTGGTGATAATGATAATGTTACTGTTATAATGGACAGTGGAGCAAATTTTGCTGTTAAAATGAAGATTGGGAGATATTTTTATTCCCTTTATAAAAAAACTGGAGATAACGATTATTATTTTGGGGAGATAATTAAACTTGTGTGAATGATTAATCTACTTCGTTAAGACGACGCTTGCTAAGTGGCTTGCTAAGTGGCTTGCCCAAGCTAGTGCGACTGGTTTCGATCTAACCACGTTAATGTTTTTATCTACTAAGCTATGCAGTCCGACTTTTTAGTAAACCAGACATTTAGTTACACAACATATTAGCAGCATAAACTTAGCTTTTGTTAAAAACGGTTTTACCCATATTACTATAAACGAAGTTAAAAGAGATTTTGACAAAATAATCATTCATTTAATTATACAGAATATTACCACTGTAAATGCATTAAAAAATATTTGATATACTGTTGTTCCATTTGTTTGATTATGTGACGTATTACCAACGTTAACTTTGTGCAGTTCAAAACACAAAAGTTTAACCCACCATTCCGAGAACTGGCGATAATTAGTACACAAGGTATTGATGTACTAAGTTATCGTTGGCATACTACTGGCATTAATTAGCACACAAGGTTCAACCCACCATTCCGAGGCAAAGGTTTACGCTGAACATCAGTGCTTGGTTCAGGCTGGTCCACCACCATTGGGGTGGCATCATCTGGGTCTGTGGGGGTGGCGACTTCTCGATCGGTTAGATAGAGTGTTTTCACTTGGTCCACGTGGACAGCTTTCAAGTTCAGATTCACATACCTTGTATTTGGGTCTGCATTGGGGAATTGTATAAAAAATATAAAATTTAAAGCTAAAGCAAAATAGTTGGTTGAGCCCTAAATACGATAACAACAAATTATCCATGTTAGCAGTTTGTTTTAAACACTTCTAACAATTAAGACTGAAACAACTTAAATAAGAGTAAATGATAAAAATCCATTAAAAAATCTGTAAAGTTTAAGAAAAATACTTAATGTGAATACAGAATTTAAATAGATAAAAATAACTTTTGTATTAAAATTACAATGAATAATCTATGCTTTCTGTTTTCTTTAATCACTCCTAACAATTGTTAATCCAAAAGCACAAAAAGGTTTGAAAACTTATGCGAAACTACCGCTGACAGTAAATGGAGAAAATTTTTCGTAAGTCCATTATTTAATTTTCACAGTTCCTCATTGTCGATTTGTAGTAATACCCTTTGTTTGGTTGAAATACAGGCAAGGAAATAAATAGAAGTTTACCTATAGTGTAATTCTGATGTTTTTTCATGGTGTTGGAGGGGGTGGTCTGATGCAACACCCTGTAGATAGATTCCCGCTCAGCAAGAACCGAAAGCTCAACAGAATTATCTGCAAAGTAGTTGCTGTTCAATAAAGTTAGTTAGTTATGTGCATAGGGCATGATGCCCCTTTGCGGTCCATCGAACCACTTGTTTCCTCCATTTATTTCTGTTTCTCACCCTTTGTTCAGGCGTCACAAGTTGTTCAATATACTGAAAGTATAACTCACACGAAAGCATATCTAATAGGGAAGGAGGACATTTTAGGCTTAAAGGTGAAGGACGAACAGAAAAGCACCATTGTGTGTTGTTATTGAAGGTAGTAGGACTGTATCTGGCACATATAACATATTGAGGGGGTTGGGAGGAGGGCTTCAAGACCTAATGTTTTCGTTAACTTATATATTCTATTAAAAAATACTTATATCTTGTTTTTATAACAATTTTGTGCACTTTTTCTTTGAAATCTATGCATGAATTGAAACATCGTATACACAGCATGTTAAAATAATTTGTGTAGTAGTTGTCTTATGAATATGTATTTGGTCAGCCAGTCATCACTTTTTAACATGACTTTTGAGCATGAGATAAGTACATTATCAGCAGTCTGTAAGCATAGTTTACTAAGTCATGAAGAAAAATACAAAATTCAATGTCACATGTTTATGGGCATAGATGTAAATATGATTTTGTCATGGTTGCAAAACTTAATCGTCATAACTAAAGTTTGCATGATAGTAATGAAAGTGCAACCTTTCAAATTTAATTTAACTTTATTGAGTGTTTTTGTTTTAGTATTATTATTTAAGTTTTGGTAAACGAAATTTTAGTTTGCAAAATAGTGCCAGGGTTATGTGGCAAAGCAAGAGAGAGATTTGCATCACACACAGCCTAACTCTAGTGTATAGGACATTTTAAACCGAATTCAGAAGAACACTTAATAAAAGAAGACATTTTAAAATGAAAAAAATACATTTTTTTTATTAAAAAAAAGGAATGAATCTAGAAGATATTTTTAAATTTTGTATAGGCCTATGAATAAATACAGATAACACAGATTAAAGATAATTTTAAAATGACTGAATAGAATATATATAAAAACAAAAGAAGCCTTCTTACCTTGAGGGTCGTAACTTGAATTTCTTCTCTTCATCGCGAGTTGCCGTGTCATCCAAACAAGATCGAACGCGGCGAAAAATCCACGAGCACAACCCGTGCCCATTGGCCAAAATGGCTGAAAACAGAAAAAAAAAAAAGGTTTTTAAACCTGGTAAGTAGCAGTTATGTTTACTAGGATTGCACTTTTTGTTTGAAAAGCTCTGACTTTAGGATTTTACCAGGAATTTTGACTAAAGAGAATTGTTCTTTTTATGTGCTTTTCAATTGACTTCAGGAGTCAGCTAATAATCAATTTATTTAGAATCTGTTTAAGTTATATCCTTAATTATCCAATATAATCATGGGATAAAATATGTTAGCTTAAATTTTATCTTAGTAGCTTATACAGTGTGTTGGCTATAATAGCTGATCTGGTATATTTCTTTTGGGTTTCTGGCAGTTTTTATGGTTCTATGTTTTCAATTTATAAAAGAATATGTTTCTGGTTCACGAGACATGCAATTTTCTACTTTTATCCTGGGAATCGGAATCAAGAATCGCAATCAATAAAAAAGAATCTCAGTAGATGATTGGCTATAAGTAAGCATAAAGCAATACCTTATTTTTTAAAAAACAATTTTAAGCAGAGTTCACTTTTTATTTTAAAAATTAAAAGACTTTTTAGAATTAAACAACATTGGATTGCCTGTGGTGATTTTCTACAAACTATACTGTTTTGTTTTCTAAAAGTTTTTTTGTTGTTTTAAAGGGGGTATAAACTAGGTGACACTTTAGATAAGTTATTTGTACATCAAAATTTCCTAATTAATAATAGTAACAACTGGTGGATATTTAAACTGGGATTGCTAGTTTCATTTCACCCAATTGCCTATGAAGATAAAGAACGTCAATTAATAATATGCACAGACTAGACGATCCCGACAGACCTAGTGATTAAACTTGATATAATAGTGTGAAAATGGTACGTAAATGTGATTATTAAGTTAGTCACTGTCTGTTCACTTTACTTCCATGACAGTTTCTAATACAGCAAACTTAAAGATAGTTAGACTGTGTATATTGCTTCATTATGATAAAATGATTTTATGATCGTCAATTAAAACATTAATTGAGTGCATTAATGTAATATATACAAATAGTTTAATTGCAAATGACAATCCAAATGAATTAGCTTTATTTGGGCTTTATCTGTGTCAAACAAATTTTTTAAATTATGATCCAAGTACATATAACAACTAAACAAATACGGTACAAATAAACCATCAACTGATAAAGTTAAAACAAGGGATTTGGATCTTATACTATTAAAAACAAGAAATATAGTTAGCTGGTAAAGTTAAAAGGTGTCGTTAGGTACAACTAAAACACATCGGGTAAAATTAAAATATGGAATTGGAATGTATTGAAGTGAGAAGAAGAAACATAGTTATCTGATACGGTTAAAATCTGTATATTATCACATCTAGTAAAGTAAAAATATTGAAATTAAAATTGGAATGTATTTTAGTGATTAAAAAAACCTAGTTATTTGCTGGTGCAGTTACAAGGTATGTATTGGTACCACAACATCTGGTTAGGTAAAAACATGTGTATTGGAATGTATTGTTGTTGTTTAATGAGTTACCTCAAGCAAACTGTCACCAACGAGGCAGGAAAGTAGTTTTTGACCATTTACTTCGCGGAACAAAGCAGCGTTCTCTGCAGCATACCTGTTTGAACCATTTCAAAGCTTGTTTTAAACAGTGTAATAAAGAAGGTATTTAGGTGCTTAAATTCTTATCTTAGTAGTCCATATAATGTTTTGCTATTTTTTTATTTTTATTTTTAACTTAATAGCCTAAACAATGTTTTCTAAAATACATATGGTATGTTTCTTTGGGGTTTCTTGGAAGTTAAAGTGGCCAACCAAATTTAAGTATTATGGTTCCTCAAATTCTTAGCTTAGGTACCAATGCAATTTTGCTAAAATACCTGTTCTGGTATGTTTTAGGTTAAGTAGCCAAATAAAAGCATTATCGTGTCTACATAGTAATTTGCGTGACATTTTATTATTACACACTTGACCAATTTCAACATGTATTACAAGCATTGGACCCGAGCAAAAGTACTGTTTTTGTTTATATAGGCTCTTTAATTGACTGTGTTCAGGGACTGGCAACGAAGTGCTTTGTTGATAAACACAACTGACTAGCTGGTTACTGGCGTCGATCCCATCACCTTTCGGTTGAAAGGCCGGCTCATTAACTGGCCGAACCATTACAGTGCAATAAGGTAGATTATCCCTAAAATCCAACTACACAAATGGAATACACCTTACTACATACAACTTTCATTTCAGAGTCACTATACGGCCAAACTATACAGTTCAAGAAGGTAGATTGTCACTAAATAAAAACACAAATGGTTTACACCTACATGCAGGTAAAATCAAAGAGCGCAATGTCTGGCTGCGCGAATTGATTGATGGCAAATTCAAGGTCGGGAAGCTGGTGGTTTGTGGAGAAATCTGCAGCTTCCCTTGCGTATTGCATCAGTGCTTTCTGATCAATGTTGCTGTAACACAGCAACTCGTTTGTGTTTTCAGAATCCTGAAGAAAAGCTTAAAGTTAGTTGTCGGTATGATATACGTAAAACTAAGGGGGTCAGGGGGTGTTAATTACCCCTTTGCCTTTCAAATATCACTCCAACTAAATTAATAATCTCTAACTAGGTTTAAAAACATGTTTAAAATCAAAGATTCAAACTGAAAATTAAATCACCAAAAACCATATATTATCATCAACTTATGACAAAAAAATGTTTTTGTTATTCTTTTTGTTGTTTGAGTCTTAAATGTAAATAATTTTAAGGGACAAAGCTGTCTTAAGGACAGTAGATCACCTTGAGTTGTAAGCGTTAATGACATATAATATTCAACAGATGTAAGTCTAGCCGTTGCACCTGTTTTAAAACGCCTTTGGAAATCAGGCTATGTTTCTTGGCAGTCATAACAAAGTAGTGGGTATCTCCTTTGTAATACACAATGTTCTCCAGGTCAATTCCAGTGCTACTTTGTAGGTCCTGTTTGAAACCAAATACATTAATTGACAATAACTTCATAACAACTGAAAGTAATAGTGGCTGAATGCAGATATGTTTAACCATTCAAATTAAAGCCAATGTATCATTGGTTTATTTAAACATAGCTGAAATGTTAATTATTAAATAAAGCAGGGCATTGTTTATTTGTTCAATCGTATATCATTTTTTATGAACGGAGGATAAAGGGACAAGCTTAAAAGTAAGCAAAAAGCTAAACCCAAATCTACAAAATATTCAAACCTTTTGCCTAAATTTGAAACTGATTATTATTTTTGAAAATGCATGGCTTAAAATACTAATGCTGTAAAAGTCCTACAAAAATGGTTAATGCTTAATACAAGAACAGTATATAAATGCAATTTGTACTATACATTGTAAAAAATCATAATTGGAAAAAACCATAAATAATAAATTGTAAAAATCATGTTTTAAAAAAGTTTACTTAACACATTGTGAAAATGATATTTTAAAAACTTTACATGATACATTGTGAAATTTATATTTTTATGAATATACAAGCGAGTACCTTAAAAAAATGCTGGTTGAAAATGTAAGCCACGCCACTTATTTCTTCCACTTTTGCTTCAGCAGTTGTACGTCGGTTTATAAAGTTAACCGTTAGCCCAATTGCTAGTTTGCCCCGGAACTCTTTTCGTGTGAAACCTTAATTAGCATTAAAAAGTATTAGAATTATACCTTCACCAAAGTGGCATGGATAAGTACAGGAAGGATCTTTAAGGTAACGATTTTATCTTTAAGGTGCAGGTTTCATTGGAATAGACTTGCTTATAAAAATGTGTTGAATAATTAATGAGCTATGTGTGTTGCAGCGTAAGTCAATGGAGTGGTGCCGATATGGGGTGTCTAATGCTTTTCGCGTTATTGTCAATTCCGCATGCGTCCCACCTTGCAAAGTGTTTCTTTTTCCGTCTGCGCCAACCACAACATCAAATTCGTAATTCGAAATGGTGTGGTTGTCTGGAATCACTCTTGCAGTCCAACCTTAGTGTATGAAAAACAAGTTCCAGTAAAAACAATGGAAGACAAACCTCTCTAATGACTATTGAGTTCAAGTTCAGATTCCAACTTTACAAAATGGGGCGAAACGTGGCCACAAGTGCCAGTTTAAGTTAAGTGCACAGTCAAGAGTTTAAAGCCATACAAAGTTGTAACTTTGTTGGTTGCTGCCTCTTTAACATTAGCACTTTAATAATACCAGTTGATGTTAAGAAGAAAAATTGGAATGTATAATTTGATGATTTGGCGAACATATTCATAAGTTAAATACATATCAATTTATGCAACAACCGCAATTAATTACACACATACATTATTTAGGTAAAAAGTATGGGTAATTCTAAATGCAAATCATAAAACGGACAAGTTTTTTTAAATACACAAAGTACTGTAGGCTGTACCTTTTGGGTTTTCACCATCTGCAAACACTTGAGAACTTGTGGGCGGACACAGACCTTCGAACGACACGTTCACAATGATTTCAACCCCAAGCAAAAGCGTCAACTTGAGCAAAATAAGCTGAAGCTGACGGATGGAAATGTGGTCGATGGCACCAGAACAAAACTGGCCGTAAATCTTCTTGGCACCCAATGTCTAGGGGGAAAACAATGTGTAAATAGTCACACCATATGATTTAATCATGATCTAATATTTTCTGATTGTTTGATTATATTGTCGACAATACATGTGGACAAAAAGACACAACCACATTATACATTTGAAATTCAGAAGATTTGGTTTAAGTACAGAAA
>CH002376.1:821955-844761 GCA_000149265.1 Ciona savignyi
TCACTTTAAAAACGAACAAACACGATTTCTTGCTGAGCATAATGTTATTCGAAACTAAATTGTACAAAAAAACTGGTACGAAAGCACTACTGTTTACATCGCCTTTGCGTCACGTGATGTGACGCTGTGTTAGAAATTGTCTCGCTTAAAATTGCAAAACGTAACACATGTTACCATGTTAGTAACACAGTCCGCTTATAGCGGCTTTAAAAACGTAACACAGCCCGGTCTAAGCGGTACTTTTTGGACGGATCGGGTGTTTTAACTGTGCTATTCTTCTTTAATGTAATAGAGAAGCAAAAAATAAACCAAACAAAACTTTATTTTTCACAATTGTCAAACAGAATCGTTATGGAGACCCGATGGATGAACAAACTGAACTTTTGGTAACAACGTTGATTGTGTCATTGATTCTGGTTGGTGGGCTGCTTGGTGCGATGGCGAGCAATTACTTGATCAAGGCTATTAGCCGAAAGCAGCTCATGTGCATGTATCATGTCTTAACACTCTTGAGCGTTATGATTATCGCCCTGATAGCTGGACTCACGAAATCGTATGAAGCGTTCATGGTTGGGAGATTCGTCCTTGGGTTTGGAATGGGAGTGGTTATCAGTTCAGTATTCAAACATAGCTTAACATATTAACTGTATGTTGTGCCGTCGAAAAGCTTGGGTTAGTGCTTTGCCTTCCAGCTGAAGGTTTAAAGACTCGCAACTGGTGCTAGCTAGTCCGCTCTGTCTTTGGACTAAGCCGCACTTGGCCGACATTGCCTGAGCTCATGAATGTAATGAGATGTACCAAACTTGAAGGAACATTTCAATTATAAAAAAACACATTGTACAAGGTGATATTTATATCCTGCGTTCTCTTCCACGCCCGTTAAAATGTAAAATTAACACAGATTGTATAGAATGCTCGTATGGCCGATTGGCGTGCGCGACCTATTGTAATCCTACCGGTTAGTCTGGCGGTTTAGTGCGTCCCCTCCTTTCAATCGAAAGGTTACCGGTACGAAACTGGTCGCTAGCTAGTCGGTTGTGTCTTTTGGCAAGGCACTTTACGAACATTGCCTAAACCCAGCTGATTAATGGGTTCTACCAAATTGAAGGAATGTGTCTATCATATAAAACACACTTCAATAGCATCGGTAACCCGACGGTTGGCGCGAGGTAAGCTGACGATCCTATCATATATTCTAAATCCACAGCTAGATACAATAACGACATCAGTAACGTTGCTGGTTAAAAAAATCCTTCCAAAAATAATACAAACTGTTTTAGATCTGATACCTATTTTGGCGACTGAAATGAGTTGCCCGAATCGTCAACTTTTTTGGCAAAGTAGCATCGGAATTGGAATATCTGGAGGAATCCTTTTAGTGCCCATCATTGGCCATCCAAAAGTAAGATATGTTACTCTTCATTCCTTTTTGCCATTAAAATAAGTTTACTATGAACAATATACTAAGAACTATATATAAATATGGGAACTTTATACAATTCTAAGTGGTTGTGGTACTGCTTCGATCCTGAGATGCTATGGGTTGAACTTTATTCAAAGCGAACGGCAATATAACGATTTTTACATAAAACGATCTTGTGACAAGCCCAATGTAACCTATGGTTTTTTTATGTTATTACTAACCCGGAAAGTCCTGGTGATTCTGGCACTATAAAATAAAGAATGGGTAAAACGCTGGTTTTCACCGCGGATTAATCCACAAACACAGATTTTCTCTGCAGACCAAATAATCCGCAGACTTAACCCCTAGCCCACCATAACGGCTTAAAGTTAAACAGACTTCTGTATAAGATCCATGTTTACTCTGCAGGTGTAAAGAAATCCCCATTTTACCCGTTCCCCGAAGTTTATCCAGCTTTTCCTACTGCCCTGAAAACCATTTTTAGAAGTCCATTGTCCGATTTGTATATAAAAAGCGGGCTTAATGAGGTTTTAAAACTTATTCGCTGCATAAAAGAATTGGAATATGTTGTAACACACCCACACCAGTTCGCATCTTAGTCAAGAATAAATCTAATCTCTAGGCTCTCGGAAATGAAACGCTGTGGCCGGTGCTGGTGGGGGTTATTGGACTTCCTTCCGCATTGTACCTGATATTAAGTTGGTGGATTCCTCAGTCTCCGTATTATTTAATCCGAAAGGGGAAAGTGGAAGATACCGCAGACGCTCTTCGAAAACTCAGAATCAACAAAAAGGTGAAGCGATGAATTATGTTTTGTATTTTGTTCTTGTCACATACCATAGGCGGAAAGTTTAGCTGGGTAGTTTCCGGCTAGCTTGGTTCGAAAGTGGTCGAAACCTAATCGTTTTTTTATCAAGACACTTAGAGGACATTTCTGGAACTACTGGAATAATGGGTTCTAATAAAACTAAACGAACGTTTTAGTCATTGATAGAGGGCGCAAGGTTTTTTGATGGTCAATCGTGTGATAATGCCTCTTGCATTTTTAATGCACCATGATAAAACATGAATATCCTAACACAGTCTAAACTCTAAGTGATAATTATAAATCATAGCCAGATGGGTGTTGGGTTATAATCTCATCGTTTTCAAATTTTTGACAACATCTAAAGTCGATCTTTACCCACAGGTAACCACAGTAACAATTGACTAGTAGCTTTTATGAGAGTAAAAGGTGGGTAGCATAAAGGACGTTAAAATGTGTGAATGTGTCCAGTGATACCAAACAGTTTTCATTTTACTATTAATTAAAAATCTAAAGTTAAGAATATTTGACCACAATTTAACAGTCTTATACAGTGTATACCATTCATTACATTATTACCAGACGAAACTGGTTTTGGTTTCTATGTCTTGGGAAATATATAAGAATTTATCCGTTTTGTGTTTGCAATAAAAGTTGGACATATTCTTCGAAGTGGGGTTTAGAAGGTACACAACAACTTGTTTCAATAACACAAGCATCCAAAATAGTTCCTGGTTTCATTTACAGGACGTGATCAAAGCCGAAATCGAGATCATAAGAGGTGAAATAAAGGATATTCCGAATGTTGGTATCAAAGTAATTGTATCTACTTCTCAATACAGGTTAGTAGATGGGATGTAGTCGAATACGAATAACGTAGTTACTAAGCCAGTGGTTCTCAACTATAGAGTCAGTAAGTTTTTTCAAGGCGGTTCATGATAACATGAATTTGCAATATGATTCGCTTATTCAGAAAAAAAAAGATTTTAGGCCAAAAATTTGGAACGCGTGATGGGCTCGTCACTAAGGCCGTTTTTATACTAAAATCCGTATCGGTCGTTTTAACCATTCGATCGTACAGAAAGAACATTTTTTTATGCTTGCAGAAACAACAAACAAACTGCTTGTACGATTATTCACTAAGTGGTGTATTACAATTATTCTTACAGAAAGCAACTTTTTGCTGTGATTTTGTTGCACTCTAATTATATGTTGGTCGGAGTCAACCATGTCGCCATGTTTTCTGATATTGTGTTCTCACAAGCGGGGATCCCCCTACATCTTGTAACGTTTGCATCTATCGGAGTGTTTGGAGTTTCCTTTATTGCGGCTATTTTCGGAGTAAGTTCTTTTTGCATGATTGTTTGTAAGTAGAGATCATTCATCTGCAGTTGATCTATTTTTCCGTCAGTTAGATTACTGATTTATTTTACATTTTTTCAACTGAGTGGATTTTTGTGTAGACGAAACACCAAAGCATTGTTGGTTCGTATAACAAAGAAGGAAATAGTAAATAGCTTTAGTGCAACAACTTAAGTGGTAAACGTCGTAGATTCACAAGTTATAATCAACAATTTTTGCAGTCAAAAGTGGTGGGTAAGTTTGGCCCTTTAAAGGTTACCCTTGTGAGCAACGCTGCCATCATATTCTCCATTGCTCTGTTTACTGCCACCAGAGCAACTAGTCACCTGGCACCAACAGTTCTTCCTTATATTACAATCGTTGCCGTAGGTGTATATCTCATTGTGTGAGTGAAGTTTGTTATGTAGAATTAGAAGCCGTGTTTATACTGCTGGTCGTTCGTGATTTATTATCGTGATGAAAGGTAAATAATGTGTTCATCATAATATGATAGTGTAATGTTTATTTATTGTGACAGAATATTCATTAAGCTGAAACGTGATGTAAAACCTATACAATAATATATGTATATATATATATATATATATATATATATATATATATATATATATATATATATATAATATATAACAAGCTACGGCACCAATTCTTTTCTTCAAGTCATTTTTATAATTTGATATTCCCATAACGGACATTATCCAGATCTAGAGAATTAATGAGTTTGATTATCATTAAAGGAACTTTTTCATCATAAACAACATACTGCAATAGGCCTAACTCCGGTAACCCTATGGTGGGCGCAAGGTAATCTGACGATAATTCGTTGGATATAGCGCTCTTTGTTTTTTTCATTTACTGGGATGAAAATAAATCCTATCCTGTACGGTCGTGTGGCCGAATGATTAAAGCGAACGATACATATAGTGACTCTTATAAAAAAATCGGTCCTAGCTTTATGGGTATAAAACTTGGATAAAAAAATTGAATCTTATTCTATATTTTATGTGGGAGAGCGATACATATTAAAAAACGGATAGTTGTAAATTGTCTTCTACCTAAAGTCGGATTGCCGTAGCTTTAAGCTCAAACAATATGGTTGAGTGGCCGAATGGTTAACGCGACCGGTACATATACCAACTGCATAAAAACGCTAAAGGACAAGCCCATCATGAGTTTAAACCTTAGCCCAGTAAAAATAGTTCAGCTCAAACACCTTTCACGAAGTTGATGCTGAGACTATCTAAAACCTTTAACAGTATATTTCCGATGTAGTCACTTCAATTCTCTCATTTCACAGATGGACAGGCGGATTAAACGTTGCTTTATTCCCGCTTTTTATCAACTACACAATTGATGCAACAAGGGCAACTGTATTGGCTTACTCATCCGTTGCCTTTTGGGTATCGTCATGGATGGTTGCATTCGTCGTTCCTTACTTGCAGGTATAGCTGACTTACTCGAGCAATCAGTCTGGTTAAAGGGGGTGTTGCAATCCAATCTTGCAATCTAGCATGAGTAATTGACACGGTCCATACTACCCGAGCCACTAAAGCCGGTTTCTCGGTCCCACGGGCTGCTTTATTAAGCACTTTTCTTCGAGGCTTAAATGTGATAATTTGGATTAAAAATTTTGCATACGTTTATTTTGAAATTACGTTAGTTTTGGGGGTCACGTCCACTAACCGCTTGATTTGAATATAAATGTGTTTTATCGGCTGACGTTTTGCCTTTATTTTTTTGTACCTGTTTTTTTATTTAAAAGATGCAGTTGCTTTGTAGAAAACTTAACTAAATTAATTAAGATCTTCTTACATTTAACGCACCCAACTACTTCTTGTACATTTATCAAAATAATTTGTTTTAGTTTCACCTGGACTCTTATCAAATGATGATATGGCTTGGATGTGCGTTGGTAAATTTGATCCTCATGGTCGTATTTCTACCTGATACGAATGGAAAAAACTCGGATCAGATCCAAGAATATTTCAAATAAAATTTGTCTGCGAAAGAGAGAAAAAGAGACAATGATACATAAAAATCTTATATATTATCCGATGACGATGGATTACCGGCCCTCATTATTTTATTAAATGATTTCCGTTAATTTTAAAACAACGCCCCACAAATTTCATTTATACATCTATTGTTTATTACTTTTTTTAAAATCGGATTTGTATAAGCCTGGGGCAGGAAGATGTGACTCAATATGGCCTAATTAAACCATACCTGTTAAACAACACATGATCATAATCACTTTCGTCCGGCCCGTTGGTCTAACGGTTAAGTGCGTCGCCTTTCAATCGAAAGGTTGCAGGTGCGAAACTGGTCGCTAGCTAGTCGATTGTGTCCTTGGGCAAGGCACTTTACGGACATTGCCTGAACCCAGCGGATTAATGGGTTCTACCAAATTTAAGGAACGTGTCTATCATATACAACACACTGCAATAGCTCCGGTAACCCGACGATGGGCGTGAGGTGATCTGACGATTGCCCGTGTGTTAACCCCCTTGGTTTTCCCATTCACTGGGATAAAGATGAATATCATATCCTATCCTATCCTTATTAATTTGGAAGTAACTAAAGTGTTGATTATTTTATCCCGTGTTTTAGCTGCTGTGGTGTTGCTTGGTTGCAAATAAATATATTTCAACCAAAGATAACTCAATCGACAGATCCCTAAATGTCTTGTGCGATTTTTTTATTTTGTTTTCTTTATTTAATTATTTAAGGAATAACGGTAAAGTTTGTAAGTATTGTCACAAAGCACATAACATGGTTATTGTCTTGTCCGTCTATAAACAGAAAAAAAGTTACTAAATATAGCTGAAATTGTAACAAACGGTACCTAACAAAACGTAGATAAGGTAAAAAAGTCACCACAAAACGCGATTTACTAAATATCGGGAACAACTTAACAATCCCAATGCAAATCTTTATAAAAGTTAAAGCAAACTGAGATCAGGTGCATTAAAGTAATTGATCAATTATTGTTAGCCTTTAGATCAAATAAATCAGATCAAACATTGTTACACCGGCAACAAAACTTCTTAAAACTCATCGGAAAGTGCGAAGCAATCTGACCATTGCCCACATGATAACGCCCCCTTCTTCCTGATAAAACATCGCAAATCTAATCTAAAAGTTCTAATAATTTTTGTTTATTTAGATGAAACAATAGGTAATGTCATACGGATAAGGCATGATCACACAAAACCCTTGGTGTTCGGAGGTTGATTTGCTTGCCACCAGAATATCGTCAAGGTAAACGTATACAAAATCTAACGATTGGCATAGGGTGTCCATCAGGTGCCGAAATGTCTGTTTCGCCTTTTTTATCCTAAAGGCATTCGTACAAATCTTTATACCCAAAGGGCGTAATCACACTTGTCTTCGGAATATCCTCTATCCTCGAACCCGCGAGGTGATCTGACGATTGCCCGTGTGTTAACCCCCTTGGTTTTCCTATTCACGGGGATAAAGATGAATATTCTATCCTATCCTAAATCACTTTTGGAGAAAGCGCAAGACTCAGTCAAACGGGCGGAAAATCTTGCATATGGGGAATGGCATAGCGATTCGTTTGTGTGGTTGCGTTAAGCCGCCTGTGATCTACGCATCTTCTCCGCCAACCATCAAAATATTTAGGAACCATATGCAGTGACAATGCCCATGGACTGGACGAACTTCGAATAATTTCCACATTAAACTCGTTACGGAACTCCTCCTTAGCCACAATGAGCTTCTCAGGATGCAGTCGCCAAGCACGTGAATGTACAGGCGGACCGCTGGTAATAATGTGGTGCTCAACTCCATGCCTAGGTAATGACGATTGAAAGAAACAAGGAGGCCGATATTTTAAGTAAATCGACCTGGCGGCTTGCCTTACTTTGTTTCAATGCTGGATATGGAAATATTTCGTCTGATTTGCCAAGATGTTCTTTTGTGCAAATTGCGCCTCCGTCCGTTGAAACCATACCCGTTGTTGGCTGTAAAGTTTTGTAATAATGGAGCAGTGCTTTGTGAAATAAAGGTGTGGATTGTGCATCTGCTAGCTGTTTAGTTGGGGAAAAGTTGCCGATGTACGAAGGGGTATAGGGCTCAAAATTTTCAATTTTTAATTGTGAAAAAATCTAAAACTTCCTATGTGAGAATTGTGAGTGACAGCCGTTTTTGTGAGGTCAGTTTGCATTGGAGAAATAGGGAGAATAATTTGTTGGACACCTCCTGTACCCGTCTTATTACACATGGATGTATATGTATATAACATGGTATACATTAATTATTCTGATACATGCAATGCAAGTACACACTGCCAGTACTAATTAAAAAAACTGAAAATCCTAGATGTGGTACATGATTAAATAATGTAGGTACACAGTATTGTAGGTGTTTAAATAAAAATAAAGTAGACAAACCTACAGATTAAAATGTTAAATAATATGGGATGTACCCTACATAAACACTCCACTGTTTAGCAAAAATACCTCTGCCAAACCCATCCCCCATGATTCCCATAACCATCTATCAGTTTTCTATTATAAATTAATTCTAAATCCATGGCATATATCAGTACCTCTGATTAGTACAGGATCGCTTGGGTCGCTCACTATACTTGATTACAAAAGTCTCGAAAAAAACTATAAAAGAAAAACTTCTCCCTAAAATAAAGATTATTATTAATGTTAGGGTTGGGGTTTAAGTTAGTTCTGGGGTTAAGATTACTGTTTGGGGCAGGGCAGCATTACCATGTTGACATGCAATCCATATGCAACCAGCACTAGCATGTTACCGGAAACGTACCATAGTCTGTTAACAGTATTTTTTCCTATTACAGCCTGCAATAACAATTTTCACCAATACCTTGAGTGTACAATTAAATTACAATTGGCACCAATACCTATGGTGTGCAATAAAATGAAACAATATTTGGCGAGTTCATAAAATTACAATTTGCAACAATAAGATAGGGTATTTGACTCATAAGCAAGTGATTCGTAATTATTAGTATGGTACGCCTAGGCCGAAACTGAATTAGCTTACCTAGGGTTATTGAACACATTAATCAAAGATCATATAGACCTCCATCACTTTCTTAACTGTCATAATAACGTACCGTATACTGTATTTTTTCTTTTCTATCCCAATTTTTCCAAAAAAACTCAAATTAAATATAACATGTCATTTGTCTGACCGCACGGCCTTGCGAAAAAGTAGAAACTTTTCTAGTCGCCCGTATACGCCGCTAGAGAGAGAAATCCACCGCACGGCAGCTGCTACATTCAAGCCTTAACTTGATGTATACGCTCGTGTGGCCGAATGGTTAACGCGACCGATACATATACCGACTACTATACAAAAAAACGGTCTCAGCGACGAACCCAATATGGTTTCGAAACTAAGTCCGGTAAAAAAAGCCTCAACTTGATGTGCATTGAACGGCGCGAACTCACCCGCGAGCAGCGCTGTAACTGGCTTTCGCCGCGTCCGGCACGTCTGTGTGCATTGGCCTTTATTCTACCACACTGTTGGACTAATCCGTACACAATATACATAACACCAACTCGTAAAGGAACAATAAATACAAATGAATAAAACTAAGTACCACGCCATACATAGATAAAATAAGATAAGATAAGATATTCATGTTTTTCCCCGTGAATGGAGAAACCAAGGGGGTTATCACACGGGCAATCGTCAGATCACCTCGCGCCCATCGTCGGGTTACCGGAGCTATTGCAGTGTGTTGTATATGATAGACACGTTCCTTCAATTTGGTAGAACCCATTAATCCGCTGGGTTCAGGCAATATCCGTAAAGTGCCTTGCCTAAGGACACAACCTACTAGCTAGCGACCAGTTTCGCACCTGCAACCTTTCGATTGAAAGGCGACGCACTTAACCGCTAAACCACCGGGCCGGATACATGTGTAATAAAATAAAGTAAGCATATAATAATATATGATTAAAAATTGTATTTTATCATATGTCACAGTGTGCAAGACAATACACTCATTGTAAACGTGTGTATACGTCACGGAAATAAAGTTCTAGATTTCTGTGAATTTTTTAGTCATTTGCCTATAAATGAAGTTGTGCAGTAAACGATAGTGTGCTTATTGGTCGACCTTATTCTCAGTAAAAGTGTAGTGTATTATTAACCTGCTTACTTTTTGCGTTTATATAATTTGCAGTTGATTGATTTTCAAATAAAAGTGTTTCAACTGTACAAGGTCTAAATGTTCCGTTTTCTTGCAGGTCAAGTGTAAGATTCATAATCTATGTCAAACGACTAATCATGAAATACTTTGCTTTATTGGCCGTCTTCTGTTGTTTAAACATAGCTTTATCAGGTAAGGTTTAAATAGAGTTTAATATTAATGATAAATATCTTACACTATTAGTGTTAAACCGAAACATTATAGAAAGACAAAAAGGAAGCTCTGAGTTACAATCTGATTCAAAACTCTCGAAACAGAAGGCATTTGTTAAGTACACCATGTGCCAGAGTTCCGTCCCAAATTTCATTGCCGCAACAGCAAGACCTCAAGATCCAAACCTTCCTCATAAATTCAACTTAACAGTGGAGGAAATTTTTACCCACGGTTTTTTGTTTGAACTTGTGCGAACCGACGAGCCCACAGGCTGGGACACGATGATAATTGTGGATTGGGTGATTCACAACGGTAAGCAACCCTTTATGAATATTGACATTTCTCCTCCGTAGACTTATATGGGTGCCTATTCTACCATTGCTTGTAGGAATGCGGTATATTAGGAACCACTGTGAGGCTATAGCATCTAAAATATGAGTTGAGAATTAAGTATCTACTTAAATAATTCTAATGACCACATATTACATAAACACTTAAACGTTTAGTGCTACCAAGTATAGCATGACCGAACAATCTCAAGTTTGTAGTTGTTTTGTTAATTTTTATCCTTTTTGGTTTAGGATTACCCACAAGCTGCAAAGAAGCATTGCGGTTTGGTCTCAACGAAAGTGGAATACAACTCATATGCAACCCAGCAAATCAGCAAAATTTGAAAGTTTATTGCGATCAAACCACTGACAACGGTGGTTGGCTGGTCGGAGTTTTAGTCATTGAAATGTTTCTCACAGCTAATAAACAAACTTTTTAGGTTTTCCAGCGTCGGACGGATGGTTCTGAAGATTTCTATCGAACTTGGATTGAATATCAGGGGATGTTTGGAAACCTTAGCAACGAGTTCTGGTTGGGTGGGTTTAAATTTTATAATATTTATTTTAAGTATTTATTACTTTAATGGGTTAATGTGATTGAATCTAAATTTAGGGAACGAAAATCTTCATGCTCTTACACGATCCGGAAAATATGAATTACGGATCGAATTGGAAAATTGGGAAAACAAGAAAAAGTTTGCAAAATATAGGTAAGAACCATACAAATGTAAAATCAATTTAATAATAAAAATTACCTTAACAGCTCTTTTTCCATTGGCTCCGCTCAAGAAAAGTATTCTTTGAATGTGTCAGGTTACGCTGGGTCTGCAGGTAAGAATGTTAACATATAAGGGTTGAAAATCAATAATCGCTTTTAATTATCATTTGTGTAGGAGATTCGCTTTCATATCACAACGGGCGACCGTTTACTACCAAGGACGTGGACAACGATTCTGACAGGCGTAATTGCGCTGTCCAATACCATGGAGCTTGGTGGTATGGTAGTTGTCAATACTCAAACTTAAATGGAGAATACTTAGACGACCAAACCTTAAGTACCCGAGCTGCAAGTTGGAGTCACTTTCACAGTAGAAAATACTCACTGAAGTTTATCGAGATGAAGTTCAGGCCAAGAGGAGACTAGTAATAAAATAAAATTCACCCTGCACATAGCCTAATGCAAAAATCAACCAATTTACCCGGTATTCTCCAAGCATGAAATACATTTGCTATTCTATCTGTTTAAACTCCTTATACAATGCCTGTTATAGCCTAACAATGTAAATATTTAATTCATGCAAAGTGCATCATTTTTTGTTGCCGAACGGTTAACGCAAACGACTCTTCTGTAAACTATAGACACGAAGCCAGTGTACGGAATATATTCTATGGACCATATAATTTAACCATTTTGGAAAACAATTATATTTTTCATGTGATTCAACGTCTTATTTCACGAAATAAATGCTAACTTTTTTGTTATTTAATAACTGATAATTTATCACAAAATTTAATGATGATTTAAATTTAAACGTGAGTTATATTCTATACTGTATAAATTAAGCTTCTGGCAGTATTAATAAATTATTCTATCCTTATTATTATGTGTGGGTAATGTCAATAAACGCTTTCAACGCTCACCCATCGACGTGCCAGCGCAATATGAAGGAATATATAACTCCATATTTAACTAAACCCCGGCCGGTGATGAAGAAGTCTAAGCGCTATGCAGCACTGTTCAGACGTCAAAAACACAATTTTAGCAGTTTTTAAAAGCTATTTTCTGTATACTGAAAGAAAAATACTCGATTATTTTTTGTTAAGCTTACGCTTTAAAAATATCAAGTTAACACCACCCAACCCCAACCCTGTTTAACCAACCAAATTTGACAAATATCATTATATTCATATTTTATATAAACGGTAAATGTTGTTATCAATAAAAAGTGACTTCACCCATTTTATGAAGAGAATGACTGTGAGGAGAAGAGAATGTCTGTGAAAATAATAAATTCTAAATTAATCAGCAACTTTTTTTCTGGTTGCCAAGTAAATGGCCAAAGTAGGCCTACGCTTTAAAAGTCAAAAATAAGTATTGTTTGACTTGAGTTATACTACAGAAAATAGATCGGGTGGAATTTTCTTCTGTTTTCGACTGACCGCCCCACAACTATTGTGTAAAATATAAATTTTCCTTAATCATTGAAATCGCATTATATCGTGTATTCCTTGTGTTAAATACGGCGGAGACATTAATTTACTGTAAGATTTATCGTCGCTATCTTAAATACTGTGGAGCCCCGCTTGGAGACCACCTCGATAACACGACCACCTTATTATCAGGACCACTTTAGTGCGGTCCCAAATAATTTGCTATGTTAATGCATTGCATTCTGTTTCAATAACGCGACCACCCCGGTTTCCAGACCAGGACCGCCATATTTTGGTCCAAAACTTTAAATTTGACTCCGCTTAAGTGACCACATGTGCTAAATAATTTGCCTTTGTTACCAAAATAACAATGTTAAATTACTTTTATGATCAAAACAATAAGAATAAATAAGCGCACACAAAAAAAATGTGGCAATCAGAACTGAATCCTACAAGATAAACTTTAGTATTAAATTCATTCTGCAGTATCTAATAAAAATAATGGCATTTAGTTAAAATGCAGACGTCTAAGCTGCATATGACGACAACTTGCTGCTAATCAAAATTCTCTAACACACCCACCCCGCTAACGCGACCGCTTGATCACGGTCCCAAACGTGTGGTCAGGTAAGCGGGGTTCTACTGTTATATTTATATCGATGTCAGGAGGGAATAAGATAGCTATAGTTTTCCCTTTTTCCCACCATTTCACCGAAGTATAAAGCGCTGTTTTTTACCGCCTGATCATTATCGTAGGTTAATCGGTCCTTTGATAGTTTTAGTTAGTATGTTTTGGAATTATCGTTTATTGTTAATACGTATATGACGTGCTTTGGCTTCAGTCACAATTTGGTAAATATTGTTTTTATGGGTCCCATTTGAAAAAATGGGACACATATTGTTTTTGTGCTTTTTTTTCGTCAAACGCTTGACAGGCATGGCTTGTGGCTCCGACATCTACCAGAAGGGGTAATGGAATCGCAATAAAATGTGTCATTTGTTAGACCACGTGGTCGAGATATGCAGAAACCAAAATTTTGGATAATATACGCAGGATAATTCCCCTGGGAGATAAAAACCAAAACGGTATTTTTATAAAAAAAATAGCTTTTTGGGGCATAGCGCTTGAACTGCTTTTCTATTTTTGTTTAAATTTGGTAAAATGTAAGTGCATTAGCCACTGATATAACACTTAAAAGAAATAAAAACAATACATAGGGAAATACTCTAAAAATAAGATTTTGTTACTAAATCAATATTGTGACAGGCATGGCTTGTGACCCATAAATCTGCTAGACAAAGTAATGGAATAAAACATTGTCATTTGTTAGACAACATGGCCTAGATATGCAGAAACCAAACTTTTGGGTAATATACCCAGGGGAATTCCCCTGAGAGGTGAAAAACCAAAATGGCATTTAAAAAATAGCTTTTTTGCGCATAGCGATTAAACGAAATTTATGTACTAAACCCACCGAATTCCCCTAAATAATGAAACTCAATCGGGCTGTTTTGAGAATTTACCTCCATTTTACTACAGTGCTTGACAAAAGGCTTAAATTTAAAAAAAATTGTGTTAAAATGTTCGTAAATCTAACGCGTTTATTATTTTTTTTGCTACACATGGAAAAGAAGTTTGTTTTAATAACTATGGGGCGCATGCGTTTATGTTTGCAGAAACAAAACTATGACAGTCCGGTTAAAACTTTCTGGTTTGTCGAATAACATTTACCTGACGTGCACATATCTGACAATAACATATATTGTTAAATGAACATTAATAACAAGATCGGATTGTTAACTCAGGGACCGATGCGTTTATGCATGCAGAAACAAACTACTTACCCGGTGTATAAAATGCAAATTGTGGTTAGGGACCCTGCTCGCATATATATATATAACATATCACTCTCTAGTTATTTCTTAAATAGTAAATTTGTGATCATTTAATTGTACATATATTTTTCCTTAAAAAACCGTCATTTCAAGACTTTTCGTTTCCGCCATCATTCACGTGTCAATTTCGAATAAATTCATGAAGTTTAGGACAACGACACGTTATTTCAAACTCTGAATAAGAGACGCCGTCTAAGCAAACTGCAACTTCTTACAAAGATAGGTATTAGGAGCCAGCACCTGTTTGGGAAGTTACACCTCTCACGGGGATAAACATGAATGTCCTATTCTATCCTAACATTACGTAGATAAAGTAAAAATCCACCACAAAACGCGATTTAACAAATATAGGTAACAGCTGAACAATCCTTATACAAATAGTAATAAAATTTAAAGCAAACTGAGATCAGATGCATAAGAGTAATAGATCAATTATTGTTAGCCTTTAGATAAAATTAATCAGACCAAACATTGTTACACCGGCAACAAAACTTCTTAATACTCATAGGTGGGTGCGAGACAATAACGATTGCCCACATGATAACGCCCCTTTTTTCCTGATAAAACATCACAAATTAAAAGTTCAAATAACTAGTTGTTGTTTATTTGGATGAAACAATAGGTAATGTCATAAGAATGAAGCGTCATCACACAAAATGTTATACGAATAAAGCATGATCACACACCATCGTTTGAAATCTCTGATTGAACCTCTACCTTTAAAAATACTTTATAATTTCATTTCTTTTTGGGCTGGATTTGGAACATTCGATACAAATAAAACACAGTCTTAACTTTTTATGTCATAAATCAAGAAAACACAATTATTAACCGCACATAAACCGTTTATGGGGGTCATTGATATGTGGTTTTATTGCCTAGCATTGGTAGTCACTATAGTTTAACACACTTATTTATAAAGAATGTACAACCTCTTCAATACAATGTTGTTAAATTAAAATAACTAGTGACAAAGCTACAGTTTAGACTTGTTCTGAAGTTAAAAAAAGACTGAAAACGTCTATCCGCGAATTCTTTTGTTTGAATTTCATCAACTGTTGACGATTTTATGAATTCTGAAAGGTATGTATAAAAGATAATGGTATTTTTTATATAATCTGACCCGAAATAAAAATACGATAAAATAGGGATTTTAAATAAACAAATTTTAAATGCTAATGATTATTGTAGTTTTATACCAATGGCGTGCAAACTCAGGTCCTATTAAAACCTGGGTATACTCTAGCTAGAAGTACCACATGCTTACTGATATACTCTAAGTACCACATGCTTACTGAGGTGTGCGTAATAATTTTTTTAAAAACATAAACAAAACATACCGCATCATGTGTTATTAAACAGATTTTAATACCAGACTTAATACAATACCACCTTGGGCTATCTTATTTATATGGCTATTGCCCATTGCCAGTGCAGTATGTTGTGAAATCCTTGAGGTCGAGGTATAGTACAGTAGCTAAAGTTTTAATTGATATAATATAAAATAGATGCGACTAGGGACGGAACGGTAGTCTGATTTTTCTCTGCTGGGTGGCGCTATTTATTTTTTTGGAATTATCTGGGGAGTAACTATTTTCGATATTAATGTTAGGGTTGGGGTTAAAGTTAGTTCTGGGGTTGAGATTAGTGTTTGGGACAGGGTTAGAATTACTTTCTATAGCAATCTAAGTGATCTAAGCGGTCCTGTAGTATTTAGAGGCACCCGCGACTGAGTGGTCTTATACTAGTTTTCGCACTTACTAATCGTATTCCTCGTTAGTGTAGTGGTAAGCGTCGCCGCCTGTCGCGCGGGAGACTGTGGTTCGATTCCCCTACGGGTAGATTTTTTTCCGTTTTTTTAACTCTTTTGTTTCTTAGTTATAAACAAACTCATCATAACCCCGCATTCAGCTTGTTTGAGCATTTTTGGACTTTTTCCAAGCATTGGCTAAAGTAATCAATCTCTTTGCAGTTTTTTGATTGTAAACACTATTTACTTAAAATGCGTAAATGGTGTAATAAACATGGGGCTAGAGTTAGTGTTAGTCTTGCGGTTGAGTTTAGTGTTCAGGAATGGGTTAAAATTAGTGTCCATAATTTTAGTTAGTAGTTTCCCTCCTCCCCGCTTTAGTACAGCTGATAAATAGCGCCACCCAGCAGAGAAAAATCAGACTACCGTTCTGTCTCTAGACGCATGTATATAAAATTGCTTAAATCAAAATAACTCTGAGTAACTTTTTATGAGATTTTCGTGTTTATTGTCATCTTTTAATCACTGAATTAAAATTATTTATATAAACCCATTTTGTTTTACAATGACTACATTTCAGCTTGAAACGTAGTGAGGAAAGTGGACCTGGAGAAAGTAGTCTCACGATGTCCAAACGCACTGCTCTTAAATTGCGAATACAGCAGTTTTTCGCCCAACTTACCCAGGGTTGTGGAAGGCAACATTGTCCCAACGAAAATTGTGCTTCAAACTCAACCATCAAACAACTGAGTTGTGATGAGGCGGCTGTCCAAGCCATACACTTGGCAAGCAGTAAAGCGGAATTGTGCAGTGAAAACCACCGTTCTAAAATAGCGCGAACTGATGCTTCTGACTCTATCGAAATAAGGATGAATATCAATGATAAAAAGGGAATTTCTTCAGCAGATTCAAGCACGCAGACCATACAACCTGAGCAGGTTGAACCAAACAGTGCGAACCAAGTCACAGACCTTGCTACTCCAATGCCTTTAATGGGCATTCAAATTACACAACCAGAATTAAGTTTAAACAAAGCTGATTCTCAAAAGGGCGAACCATATGGCGTAAAACAAGCCGATATGCAACCAACTAATGTAATTGTTCCAGAAGTTTCTTTGTCAGATAGAAATGAAGAAGTGATTAAACCGGATCAAAATGAAGACATTGACATGCTAAGCATGGATATTGGTTCTCCAAACTCTTTTATTACTACGAATATAGGGGGTTTTAGTGATTCTATCAAACAATTGCCGGATAACCTTGGATCGGATAGTCTGCCTTCCAGTTCTAATACTCAACAGGTCAAACCGGACTCTGAAAACCCAAATGACGATATAGACATGCTTAGTATGAATATTGGCTCTCCAGGCTCTTTTATTACCACAAACATTGGAGGTTTTAGTGATTCTATTAAAGAATTGCCAGATAACAATGGATCGGATAGTCTGCCCTCCAGTTCTAATACTCAACAGGTTAAACCAGACTCTGAAAACCCAAATGACGATATAGACATGCTCAGTATGAATATTGGCTCTCCAGGCTCTTTTATTACCACGAATATAGGAGGTTTTAGTGATTCTATCACAGAATTGCCAGATAACAATGGATCGGATAGTGTCCCTTCCATTTCTAATACTCAACAGGTCATACCAGACTCTGAAAACCCAAATGAAGATATAGACATGCTTAGTATGAATATTGGCTCTCCAGGCTCTTTTATTACCACAAACATTGGAGGTTTTAGTGATTCTATCAAAGAATTGCCGGATAACACTGATGTCATCCCTAAGAGCTTAAGCCCACCTGCTAATGGTGAATCTTCTAGTTCGAAGCACTTGTCTTTAAATGTAGAGCAAAGCCTTAACTCGAAACTGGGCAAAATTACTATGTCAAAATTGAAACAACGCACAGTGGCCCGTTTGCCAACCTCATACAAATGCAGTAAGTGAAGTGAGATTTTCATGTTTTATTGTTGTTACCGTTTTAGTTCAGTCTATTAATCCACTTTGCCAAGGCTATGTCTGATAATGGCTTTGCCCAAGGACACAATTAACTAAGCCAACGGCTAAGTGAAATGTGGTATTTCATACCGGTACTAATTAATTTAGCTATGTGGTTAATAGTTCTGTTATATTGTATATATGTATATAAAAACCTAATGTAAAAGTTAATGCTTGTATAATAAAAACGGTTTTAAGTTAGCAGACTTCACTTTTTTATTTTGATAGTGTAAGCAAAAGGAGAACCATATTGTAATAGGCGTCAACTGTTTTAAATATAGATGTGCTCGTATAGGTCATAGGTTTTAGATTATATATGGGTTATAATTATTAATTCAAATTAAATATAATTTTATTGCATTAGAAGAGGCATAAATTGTTTTAAAAGTTTTTATATACCGTATGTCTTCATTTCTGGCAAATTTGTATAGGTTTTCATTTTTAGTTAGGCTATAATAAAAAAAGACAAATGCATACTGGTATTAAGTGTGCCATGGGTGCACTTTTAGGCAAGATATGCTGTATGTTACATTTATGTCTCTACCTCTATGCCATATATACATTTGTGCATACAAAAAATGCTCCTAAGAGTCTGGAAGCACTCGATTTACATGCACACATAACTTGTAATGAATGACTTCTTGTAATAAACACTCCACACAATTTCATAACCACCAATATGGGTTTTATTACATTACCCAATATCACAAAGGATCTTGTGGTTTTAAAGCCATTTTAAAGAAACTCATGTACAAAACAGATGTATGAGCAGGTCTCTACGTAAAGCTGGCAGGCTTTTGTAGTAATATGACATTTTTGTTTGTTTTGTTTCTTTTTTATTTAATTAAAAGTATTTACCCATTGTTATCAGTAGTGTTGCCAATGCTAGAAAATACAAATTGTAGACCTAATGGTGTATATTCATTCTATTTGTATATTTTTAAAGAAGTGTTTGTTTTAATGCATTTTACCTATGTTAGACCCTGATTATTCCGCGTTATGGAAGTACTGCACCACGAAACAAAAGATTCATGAAAATGGGTATATACCGGAGCTAAAACAAGCAATTTCGAATATATTTTCAAATTCAAAGCTTCTTAACAGGTATGAAAAAATGTGATTAATTTTTCTATTTTCTTTTTCTGATTATTTATGGTTAAAAATGTTCTTTTTAAGCTTTGCTCTGAAAACCGATTTAAGAGAAGAAATTGCACAAGGAACTGAGACGGACAAGCAGTGGGATTCATCAGCAAAAATGTCAGTAGGAAGCAGCGACGTATTCTCGCCCAAAGACCTTCTTTCAATGGCTGAAATAAACTTTGCCGACGATCTTCTGGATATATTAGAGGACCAGAGCAAAGAGGACACAGTTGTTGAGAAAGAAACAGCCTCCGAGAAAAGCGTATCTAAAAAGCCAGACCCCCAAACTGTACCTTACCTCCCTACTGTTGATGTCGTATTTTTTCGAACACTTTTCGCCCGGATTTCAGAAGACGCAGTGCTTGAAACAGTTTTGCATGAATCCCTGGTTAAACTAGTCAATTTAGTGGAAAAAGCAATTTGCACAAATCCAAACGAGTATAAAAGTGATCCAAACTACCTGAATATGGTTGTAATCTTACTTGAATGTCCTCTTTTACAAAGCCCTGAATCACTTGAAGAAATGTTTCCCAAGTTTTTAAAGATTGTAGCAAAATTACCCCTTGCTGCTAACGTGGCATTAGCCCATCATTGGTCTAGATATGATGGTGCTCAACTGAAGAATGTAATAGAGACAATTCAACAGCTTATTGCTTATCAGGTTTGGTTGAATTCTAATTTTTCTGTTTTACTATTATGATATTTAAACACTTATTTCAATTTGTTGTGCATCACAGTGTTTTATTTGCCGGTACTTCAAAAATTGTAGCCTAATAAATCATTTGCAATCAAATATATTTAGATCAAATTCCATTTCATTCATTTAAAATTTCCTCCGTACCTGAAAAAAGATTATATTGGCAAAAAGTGAAATTGTGAAACATAGTAAAGTTGAGCAAACGTACCATGAAAAAAAGTAAATTTAGACAACTATATATATAACTTGTAGCTACAAAATCATGTAACCACCATAAAAATAAAGTTAACTCTTCTTTGTGGTTGATATTTTTTAAATATTTATTGTGGTTGATATTTTATGAAATATCTTTGTAGTTGAAATTTTATAAAAATTTTTTGTGGTTGAAATTTTATAAAATTTCTTTGTGGTTGATACTTTATGAAATATATTTGTGGTTGATATTTTATCAAATATCTTTGTGATTTGATAATTTATGAAATAGCTTTGTTGCTGATAATTTATGAAATATCATTGTGGTTGATATTTTATAAAATACCATTGTGGTTGATAATTTATAATATATCTTTGTGGTCGATATTTTATAAAATATCATTGTGGTTGATAATTTACAAATCAAAACCCAGGTGGCGATGCATTACCTGGATCAAACTGACCTCGTTGCTCATGAGGATCAGAGAATCATCGACGCCTCCAAATGTCTCAACATCCTCTTCTTTGCATCCATCCTCGGAGGGGAGGTGGATCGGACAGTGGATGAGAAGGGAGCAGCGGAAGCGCAGTCGATGCGGAACGCTCCCAGGGAAGAGGAGGCAGAGTTTCATCTCGGATTAATGGATGTGTCGGGTAATTAAGGGTGTTGTGTGAAGCTGGCTAATAGAAACCCCTCGGATTGCATAGCTTAATACACGGAGCAATACAGCCCATTCCTAGCTTAACATACAATATTACAATTCAGACGAAGAGTTGATAATAATAAGAAGAGTTGATAATATTAATGGATGTGTCAGGTAATTGGGGGTGTGGTGTGAAGCTGGCTAATATAGACCCCACGGCTGTCATGGATAAGCTTAATACACAGAAACATTACAGCTCATTCCTAGCTTAGCACATAACATTGCAATTCAAAAAAAGAGTTGAATTACTATAAGACATATATGAGCTTATCTTCGATTATAAGATGTATTGGGATAATTGTGGAGAGGGGTGTTATGTTCCTGATTATTAGCTCCACTGCTGGCATCTAGCTATATTGCAATTTATAATAAGACACAATATTAAGATAATAAGACATGCTGTTAATAACAGGACAACAACAATAACAAAACACAAGTAAGTTTTAAACCCATGTCACCAGTGTTTTAATCCACACAAGATTTAACCACCACGACTTTTACACCATAGATATGTAACTTATCATTAATGTATTTGCAACCTTGGTAATTGTAGTAAGTGTTAAATGTAATACAGTAATACAATAATTAAAATAACGTGTAACTTCAAAAATGTCAGTTCTGTGTATTTGGTGCAGTAAGTTTGGCTGGAATAATGTTTCAATTTTAAACTTGCTAGCTGAGTTAGCGCAAGTAGCGATAATAATAATTAGTGCCACAAATTGACCCACGAAATACGAAACACCTAAAAAAGTGAAACAATTTGTATAGTATAACCAGTACCGGTAACTAACCCCCAACAGAGCAGAACAGCCACATCGGTGTTTCAAGTGTTTTGATTAAAAATTTTGGTTAAGCGCTGACCGCCGCTCATAACTTTGTGTAAAAGTTGACAATTCTATTCAGATTTAATCAATTTCCTTTCACAGACAATGAATTTGAGTTTCAGTGGAGTGCCCAGCTTGGTACAGAGCTTAAACTGACCAAACTAGACAGCGTTGCCCCCCTTGTACCTCGGGTCGAGTTTGTTAATGAGGCCCTTAACGATGTTATAAAGGTATGGTAAGTGTCTTTTATGGGTGCTTTACTGTTATAAACATTGATCCTGTCATATTTACTCTTAAAAAGTCATATTTACTCTTAAAAAGTTTACTTTAACAATAACTTTAAAAGGGTTTGCTGTTGTGCACATTACGCCTGTGGTATTCTTAGAGTTAAAATGATTTAAAATAATTTCAAAACGGTGCTTTGCTTTTGTACGTTGAGCCTGGCAATTTTTATATAAAATGTTGTAATATAACTTGTGTGCTGATGTTTTAAAGATCGATAAGGACTATGCGAATTACCGGGTCAGTCAACAAGGTTCAAACAAGTTCTCCTTTCTTCATTACCAATTCCTTCTTACCACATTGAACAAAACAACATATTTGTTTTACGACAATCGTGTACGCATGTACAGGCAAGTGATGAAACGATGCAGTTAAATCTATCACTAAGGCCGGAAATTAAATGTTTCTTTAACCGCTAACGCAGTGAACGAAGACGTACTCTAATGTCGAGTCTCTTCGCTGGATCCGCAATCAATCCCTTCCTGAAGATTCAAGTGCGCCGAACCCACATTATCAACGATACCCTCGTGCAGGTGCGTTGATGGCCATGCATTAAATTTTAAATAACAAACTAATCAATAACAAATCAGACAATCTAAGATTAGTAGACGATATTGTTCTGGTTCTCTCTAGGCACTTAGGTATTTTACCAAATGGTTTAAACTACAACACAATGATGTGAGGTTATTATAAGCAAGAGTTATTAACTGCTGGCAAAGAAATAATTATTTCTTTGTGCTGCCCTAAGAAATTATAGTCTGTACATAGGTAAAGGGTTGTATGAGTGCAAATTGGACCAACAACCAAAGAGTTAGGGGTTATATGAGTGCAAATTGCAACTCACAACCACCACGCATGTATACCTAAATACAACTGTATTT
>CH002376.1:855451-872090 GCA_000149265.1 Ciona savignyi
TAGCAAATCCATTTATGCCTGTTGGTTTGAAGCGATAGGTTTTTAATGTTCGAAGTCATAAGCATAGTGCTGCTATAATCCTACTTTTTAGAAGTAAATAAATATATGTCTACCAGAACTATTTATTCCAGTTGTCTTAACCATGAGACTGTATCAATCTAAAAAGTTTATTGAAAACCTAGCAGTGTTTCACTTATATTTAATGAAATGCAATAGCTCCGGTTATCCAACACTGGGCGCAAGGCAATCTGTCGATTATCTGAGAAAAACGTTTCCTTACATCCTGGCAAGGTAATCTGACATTTGTCCGTATAATAACGCCCCTTGAGTTTTTTTACATTTACAGCAATAAACTTATCTCGTCCAATACCCAACACCTAATATAAATAACACCATCGGCAGGTGCTGACACGCTTTGAAAACGTCCGAGTGCTTTACCTGCACGGCAACACGATCGACAAGATCCAGGAAATAGAAAAACTCTCAGCACTTCCCCACCTCCGGAGTTTAACTCTTCACGGAAATCCCCTAGAAACGGAAAAAGGCTACCGGTAAGTGCACACAATCATATTACAACTTGCATTAATTTAACGTTCTTTTATCGTATTTTCGTGAATACATAATAACTGTTTATAATCCTTACAAAAAGAAACAAAAATGGAAAATATTACATTTTCTAAATTTTTAGATGCACTGCAATTTACATATTGGTTGAATTAACTATTTATTTCTTAAATTGTTCATGTTCATAGACAATATGTGTTGTCGGTGTTGCCTGGACTTCGGACCCTCGATTTCAGTGGAGTGACCAAACAAGACCGCTCTACTGCCCTCACGTGGAACGCAATGAACAAGAAACCCCGACGCCGGAAGAATTCATCTTCCTGAGCTAAACTTGCCCCCTTTTTTCTTATACACAAGAGCAGTATATTAGTGCACATATCTTTTTTTACCTTGCTTTGTTCTGTAGTGCAATTTTACACAGGCGAATAATAAACCAAAATGCTAGATAGAAATGTTGTATTTTCTACTGTGGCTATGTCTTAATTCGCATTTACACGAGGTATGATTATCATTCACTAAATTGCAATAGGAAAATTCGTTCGAGAATTCATCACGGTTAACGTCAGAGCTATTGCAATGTGTTGTGTATGGTACAACGTTCCATTGATTTGGTAGAACCCATTTATCCGTTGGTTTCAGGCAATGCTCGTTAAGTGACTTTACAAAGGACACGACCGACCAGTTTCGAAACATAAACATTTCGGTTGAAACGCATCGCACGAAACCACCATGCTATTCGATAAAACTTACTTAGTGGATAACGTATATATGACTAAAAGCAGTAGATTAATACGTCTTACCAAACTTAAAAAAAGTCTCAGTCATGCAGACACAGACTGCAATAGCTCCTGCAACTTAACCTGATGTTTTTCCGTTCACGGGGATAAACTTAAATATCCTATCTTGTAGTTTTAATACTGGTAAGCATCTAACTTACTCGTCCCCACTTTGGTTACTGGGTATATTGAGGTGTATCGTATAAATACGATGCTTACCTTACTCACAGTTGGGGAAAACTAAAAGAAGAGAAAGTGGGAAGGCGGGAAACTGCACATTAAAATGAATATTATGGCATTAGAGTTAGTTTTACACATGGAGTTAGAGTTAGTTCTGAGGTTGAGATTAGTGTTTAGGGAAGGGTTACAGTTTCCCTCCTTCCCGCTTTTCCTCCCTTAATCGTTGCCCCTTACAGTTTAACCCATCAAACCACTGTCGTAAATTAACAATGTATTTACACATAAACAGCACATGGCATAAGCGACAGAATTTGAGCAGCGGCAAAAAAAGAAAAGATTCCAAAAATATGATAAAAACAGACGACGCAACATTTTGCGGCGTTAAATAACTCTGTACAAAGTCGTGAGTTGCTGTGAGCGACGATTAGTTCGGGTTGGCGTTTTCCTTGTGGTGCTGGAACGCCTTGGAAGGGTCGAAGGTTGGTTGGCGCGCGTTTACCACTTGCTTTGTCAGAAGAGCGTTCTGGTTTCGTAGCTTCATGTTTTCCTGTTCGGAGAGGATTATGGTGTTTTACAAGCGGTGGGATCGTGGCTAGAAGCATTTGACGCAGTTTGCATGGTGTTTAAACACGACAGGTAGAAAAGTTTGTGAATTGGGTTAAATTTTACAATTTAACGACGGAAAATGTACGGTAGCGTAGTCGCATGGTTAATGCCGATACATATATCGACTTGTACAAAAAAACGGACTTAGATAAGCCCATCATGGGTTCGAAACTTATCCCGGTTAAAAAAAACTTTAAAAATCGACGAAAATTACTTTCATAAACTTAACAGCGGTAAGATTCTAAGTTTTACTTCCTCACATTACAGCATTACCTGCTTAAGCGCCGCGCTTTCCTCCTTGATTTTGACGATGTGCTTGATCTTTTGTTTCTGGTTCTGGTGGCCGAGCAGTTCGGCGTACTTGATACCGAGTCTGGTGCTTTCGGCGTGCGCGGCAGACGTTTCCGACAATAGCATCGCCCGTTCCGCCGAATACGCGTCAAGCTGACTCTGCGAAATCGTCGGATGGACGTATAAACGGACGGACAATCGGAAAGTCGGACGAATGGACGGACAATCGGAAAGTCGGACGAATGGACGGACAATCGGACAAATGGCCGTATGAACGAATAGCCATATGAACGGATGGACCAACGATTCGACGGACAGTCGGATGGTCGGACAAATGGCCGTATGGGCGGATGGCCATATGAACTGATGAGCGTACGAACGGATGAACATACGCACGGAAGTACGGATTGAATTTAAAAATAATAATGGTGCCGAGGTTTTAATGCCTTTTTCCATTTATGTTCCATAAGCTTTACAGTATTTGGACAAGACTCAGTGACACGTCTGAACCCTGTAGATTATTGGGTTCCACTAAAATTAAAGATAATGTCTTATAAAACACACTGCAATAGTAACTCGACGGTGGTCACGAGGTAACTTTACGATTGCCCGTGTGGCAGCACCCTTTACGTTTTCCTAATCACGGGGAAAAACATGAATCTCATCTTATCTTCTTTTAAGGGTTCGGCCCGAATTATACCATGGTCGGTAAAAGTTGGTTAACAGCGGGGAGTGAAAAAGTACCTGGAATGGCCGAACTTGATCGCGCAAATCCTCGTAGAGTGATTTCCACCTGCGAACAATCAAACATATGATAATTATGATGCAATTTGTTTTACTTGGCTGGGATTCGAACTAAGGATTTTATTATTTGAATCGTTCTGGAATCAACAATTTTGAAATCTAGAATTTTAAACCGCATATGTAAATACTCGTTTTGTTTCACTTTGAGCACTTTCATTTTAGTTGCTAGAATCAAAACCTAATCGATTTCGAATCTTGATTCTGAAATAGACCTAATTCGAACCCATGAACCCACGAATAGAGCTGGGCGTAATTGATCAAAGTTGTATTACGGAATTACGTCAGCTCAGTTACGTAATTCCGTAATTTTCGTAATTTTTATGACGTCATCGTTATTTTAAAAACAGCCAAAAATCATCGTGTTTTTGGATTAATTTTTGATGGTAGACAAAAAGAATGAAATTTTAAACTTAACTTCAGAGACTTTAAAGTTTAAACGAAACGGTTCGTTCGTCCTGCGTTGAAACAAATTCACAAGTAAACAAACCGCAGATCGTGGCGGCGTTACCCTTTGTCTTATCGCTCTGATTACAGATAAGGAAATTGGCGCGAATCCAAGATCACGTGCATTTAACACGATTTTAATTATTCCTACCGATGGTTCGAACTATTTTAATCGAACTAGATCTGTGCAAATACTTATAACGGTTAACAGATCAAAGAAAAATCGGTTAACTGATTTTTAGCCAAGTGTTCTCTCTCGCTAGTACTTAATAATGGTAAGATCCTGGGGAAAAACGCGCTTGGGAGTGCGTCAGTGGTCCTGTATTAAAACTAGGTCAACGTGACCCTCTAGTTCATACCGCCGATCAAAGCAATAAACACTGTGACGAGCAACGGTTAGCAACACGACAAGTTTCAGTTAGCAACGCGAAAAGATACGGTTAGCAATCGTTAGCAACTCGATACAAACTCGGGGCCTCTACCTTTACTCGTCCCATCACTAATAATAGGCCCACTGAAAGTCAACCGCGCGGTCTATAAAAAAAGAACAAACACCCCATAACGTGTATTGTTATCATGCTGTTGTATGCGTGAAAAACGAACACATTCGATTAACCATTTATTGATTTCATTGACGGTTAACTGTGACTTCCACGTCGATTAACAGGTTAACTCGAACAAAAAATAAACGAACAATTTTTTTTGCTAAGACTTAAACAAGGAATTGCATAGACAGTATATTTACAACGATCATCAATTCCCGTTTGAATAATTACGGACAGACGCGTAATTACGTAATTTTGATTTGACTCACGTAACGTAATTCCGACGTCCGTAATTACGTAACTGAACGTAATTTCGTAATTACGCCCAGCTCTACCCACGAACCCACGAAATTGCTATGTGAGAAGACCAATCAGCCACCGGTTTTTTTATTATCTTTTTATCGGACTTAAGGTTCGAAACCATGTTGGGTTTATCCCTTAGACAGTTTTTGTAAAGAATTGGTAAATATAACGGCGCGTTGACCATTCAGCCACACAATTTACTTTTTCGCGTCGCTTTGATTCTCTAGCGCCATCTTCAGGTCGTTAATTTCGTCGGTCATCGATTCGACTTCTTGTTCCAGTTGTTCGTTCCTTGCGTTTGTGCTGGAATGAAGAAGCACAGTAAAAATACGTAAAGGCTGTTTACTTTCACTGTGGCTGTTGTGGAATTGATTTTGACCAGCTAAGTCTACTGATAAGGATCGAACCCATTACCCTATCGACTAGGCTGAAACGTACATACCATCTCCCTTTTAACCTGGTTAAATTAAAACCTTATTTCTAGGCCAAGGTGAAACCATTATCTGAGCGCCAACTTTATATCTGAGCGCCAACTTTATATCTGAGCACCAACTTTATATCTGAGCGCCAACTTTATATCTGAGCACCAACTTTATATCTGAGCACCAACTTTATATCTGAGCGCCAACTTTATATCTGAGCACCAACTTTATATCTGAGCACCAACTTTATATCTGAGCACCAACTTTATATCTGAGCACCAACTTTATATCTGAGCACCAACTTTATATCTGAGCACCAACTTTATATCTGAGCACCAACTTTATATCTGAGCACCAACTTTATATCTGAGCACCAACTTTATATCTGAGCACCAACTTTATATCTGAGCACCAACTTTATATCTGAGCACCAACTTTATATCTGAGCACCAACTTTATATCTGAGCACCAACTTTATATCTGAGCACCAACTTTATATCTGAGCACCAACTTTATATCTGAGCACCAACTTTATATCTGAGCACCAACTTTATATCTGAGCACCAACTTTATATCTGAGCGATATCTGGACGGCAACCTTTATCTGAGCGCCACTTCTGTTTAAGCGCAACTTGTAATATAACGCCACGCCACTATAGGGGAAGAGTTGACTAGAGTCAAGTAGAGGTATTACGATATATTAAATAAATTCAGTCTGTTTAATATTAAAATACCGAGTCGTCGAATACAAACCAAAACTTTTTCTCGTTAAATTTTTTAAAGAGTTATTTTTATTTTTATTAATTAAATGAAGATATTTTCACCTCGTTAATTCCTGATCCGCTGCACGACGATGTTCGGTCAATTGATCGTTTAGATCATCAGTTGCTCTCTCGTATCTCGCTAGCTCATCCGCCACCAGCTTTACCTCGTTATCACGCTGATTGAGTTTCTTCTGCGTCTCCAAGATACGTCTGCGGCACCGGTATGGGTCAAGATTTGCAGTAACGAAAGGTAAACATTATAGAACCATACCCATACTACTGTATAACTAGCAATATGTTGAGCTTTACGACATCCCACCAAACCCAACTGAATCTATGGATGTCCCTTTTCCAAACCAACGTCACATTAGGACTCTTTGTACCTGGCGTATGACGTAATTATTATTATAAGTTTAACTTGTTACCACTGCGGATATAAGGACCCTTATTTGACGTTTTCGGCTTTCCTTAATTTTTAATATACATATTGCATTTTAGTAGCGGTAAATAAAAGTTCTCGCTACTAAACTAATATTTAGTCGATGCATTTATGAGAGGGATATATGCGTATTTGCGCGAGATATAGTCAAGGTGGTAAACACACGACTTGTAAATGTTATTACACTTTACCCTAACTGATTCCATGTATGTCCTTTTCCAAATCAGTTTGGTCTCTTAAATTATTCTAAAATCAATCATTTCGAATATAGAATTTCAAACGAAACGGTTTACTTAAAAATAACGATCTCAGTCGTTTTATCAGAGGTTTCACCCCTTGTCCTGTGATCTTAGAATTAATTTCCAATTTGTTGTAATTATTATGGTTTAAATTGAAACTGTTAAGCTTAATTCTCAATCATTTACTGTGTATCTTCGTAAAAGAGAAGCTGAATTGTTTCCCACCGATTGCCTTGATGGGTTAGTGCGCGGCCTTTTAGCAGAATGGCTCAAGATTCTAAAACTAGCTAGTCGGTTGTGTCCTTGGACAAAGTACTTGGTGAAAATTGCCGAAAGCCAGTGAAATGACCAAATTAAAGAAACGTCTTAATCACCACACACTGTAATAACTCATAATGGTGGGCGTGAGATAATCTAATGATTGCATGGGTGTTAGCGGCGTCAAAACCATGTGGTGTCTCTGATGGCATTTACAGGGAGACTGTTCTATAATTTCGCCGATTGCCATGTCAAACATGAATATCCCTATGCTATCATATAATAACAACTTCGACACAAATATGCTCCAGTAACCCGACAGTGGGCGCGAGGTATCTGACGACTGCCCGTGTGGTAACGCCCCTTTTGTTTTTCCATTCACGGCGATAAACATAAACATCCCATTTATAATGTGATTCTAAAATAACAACAAACATAGCGAACCTCGTGAACTCCGTGATTTTCTCCTGGTGCGCGGAGTCCAGCTGCTTGAAATTCTTCTTCATTTCTTCTACTTCCGCTCTCAATCGCTCCTCGCGCGACTTCACTGACGTCATACCCTCGTTGGCTGACGTCAGCTGCGCCTCCAGTGCGTCACACTTCGCCGCTGACGTCACAGAGGACTCTTTG
Source organism: Ciona savignyi (assembly GCA_000149265.1). Lineage (NCBI taxonomy): Eukaryota > Metazoa > Chordata > Ascidiacea > Phlebobranchia > Cionidae > Ciona > Ciona savignyi. Next base: position 862,717 of record CH002376.1, read on the forward strand.
TACCTGGCAAATGACGTAGTTATAATGTGTTAAGCCTTACGATATTCCACCAAACCCTAACTGAATCTAGGGGTGTCCTTTTCCAAACCCACGTCACAGAGTATGACGTAGTTGTTATTATTTTAGGTTTGTAACCTGTTACGACTGCGGGTATAAGGACTTTTATTTGACGTTTTTTCGGCTTTCCTTAATTATTCAAGCAATGTCTGTAACTACCAGTAACTTATATACACCAACACATTTGCACAATAACCGTCAAAACGGAAATCAACTTAATCAACGCGCGGAAATACTCATTGACTGAGCGGAAAAAAATATAAAAAAAAAACTTATTAAATTTACTCCTACAATGTAATTATAAAGCTACTAACATTTCCATTGCGTGTTCGGTTTCTCGTAACCTGTCAATCAACATCTGCTTGTCGTCAGCAAGTTCGTTCAGCTTCAGTGATTTTGTCGTCATTTCTTCGCGCAATGCTTTGAGCTCGTTCTGTAGGGAAATTATTATTCTTGTTAATTTTACAATATTCTATGGCCATGTAGATCTAATATTCTATGACCAATTGAATATAATATTCTATGACCATTTGAATATAATATTCTATGTCCATTTATATCTAATATTCTATGACAATTTGAAAATTGTCGCATTTTGTATTTATTAATATTTAAACATGGTCATGTTGTCGAATATCGAACGATATATATTTGAACAATGCTTTGTTCGTTAACATCGCATTAACAACATCGACAACTTTGTATCATGCGGTCGGATATTCCGGCCAAGATTCATGATTTAGCAGCTCTGGATATCGTGCTACATATGGGTACTCATTTTTCGAGATTAAAAAAAATGGCAAAATATAAAGAAAATAGTTTCAAAGTGCACGGCGACAGTTTTATGAAGTTTTTATCAAATTACAACGTTCTAACACAAAACTCAAAACTTTTCAATTACGCCAGCAGCCAGCTGTCTATCAAATCTCCGAGAGACTACGTCGCTTTGACCTTTGCATCCCGATTTTCTGAGTTGACAATTCGGCAAATTCAATTAGATAAATATATGGAGAGCGTGTCTCGCAATCGCATGAATTTCCTCATTTGGTATTATTATATTTTGTTCTTTTAAACTGGAGGCCTATCATTTTCGATTTATTATCCAGTTCAAACTAGTAAGATGGCGTCCACTATTCTAACATTGACATTGGATTTAGGATTTGTATGTTTTTGGAGCTATTGCTATGTGTTGTATTTTCGTATAATAGAAATATTGAGATTACTTAGTTTTTTGTTTTTAAATCATTTAAATTCTAGTAAAATTAAACAATGTCCGTTAAGTGGTTTTGCCGCGTGCCTTAACTTACAGACTACTATTGCGCAAATGGCTCTTGTTCAACGCACCTTAGCGAGGTGTCGCCCAATTTAGAATAAACTTACGTCCGGATTTTGACTTAGTAAAACACTGGACGACCGGATTTTGCGATTATGTAGTACTGGTTATAGATCCACGTCAATTTGCCGTGGGCTTTTACGTTTATACGATTTCCCATGGCATTGTTTTCGAGGACTGTATATTCTGTAGAAACGGATAACCGACGTGCTCACCATCATAATGTCGAAATTAAGCCCGGGTACAAAAAGTTATCTTTTTACAGCAAATAAAGAAAACAAAAGTAAAACTACCCACCTCTGCAGTTTCCATGTTAGCAGTCAACACCCCGTTTGATTCGGTCAGAGAGTCGATTTCAGCTCTAAGATCGACAGTTTCTGCAGTTTTGCTGGATATTTCCTTGGACAATTCGGCTTCAGATAAAGCCACCGCATCTTAGAAAAAAAGGGTAATTTATACTTAAAATTTTTTGACATCAGTATCAAAAAGCACAAAGTTAAACACATAATGACACAGGGTACGGGAAAACAGCAACTAACAGTCGTTAAAACACGCCATTAAAAGTATATAGAGTCAAATCTAGTTACCATGCCACTCGTCAGTGGTACATATTTAAGTTACTATGCCACAATACAGTATATCGTAGCCCCTTTACAACCCCCTGCAACTATACCACTTTACTTTTACCTCTGGCATAATAACGAGATTTGACTGCAAATGTCTACACACACAGTGCAAATTTAAGCGTTTATTTAGTGATGTTAAAAATAGTGAATAAGTCGGTATTTGCGACCGCCATGTCATCCGAAGTACAAATAATGGTTATTCACTGCACTAATATTGGCTTCAATGATTCCTTAATATTGTTTATTGGTAAAATTCCTCGATGAATCACGATTACGTAGGCCAGCATGTTTTACAGAATCTATTTTACTTCTTTGTTGTTGTTTTTTTTTATCTGAATAAGTTTCGAACCCATGATGGGCTCGTCTATAAGGCCGCTTATTATATAAGGACCGGTATAAGAATCGGTCGCGTTAACCATTTGGTCACTCAAGTATTGGTATGTATACAGGCTTTCGTCAGCTGTCGGATTGTGGTGAAAATGAAAAAAATACAAACCAAGCTTTTCTTTCAGCGCCCGTGACTCTTCTAGTGCCTCGTTCCGTCTCTCATCTCGTTCTTTCAATTCCCTGCAAGCATAACACTCAATGATGGCAAAGTACACAGAAAATAATTGCCCGCCTGATATAAAGGCGAGGCAAAAAAATCTAAGATTTCGAGAAGTCAGAAACGCTACCGAATTGTTTATTTCCAGTAGAAGGGAAGTTGGTAGCAAAAAGATGCAACGAAACACGTAAGTTTATAACACATTAATAATGATGTGTTTTGCATAGCGCTACTCTGCAAATTAGCTTGTACAAGTTATACAACTTGCTGTGGTGAATTAAAGAATTCAATCGCTCATCGCACGTGAGTCAGAATATTAAAACGTAGAGTTGGAATGGGTCCAACCATTACGAGACTGGAATTTCGAAAATCGGCGACTCGATTCCTTTAATCCCGATGACGTAATCGGCAAATAATAATCTGGATCAACACCGCCCGTGGTGTCTTTAACGGGGAAGTTAAGGGGAAAAATGCACAAAGAAATATTAGAGCTTTAGGTAAAGAGTTAGAGTTAGTTCTGGGGTAAAGATTAGTATTTTGGATTAATTTCCACATTGCACGTAGCGGTTTCGGTTTAAGACCACCAATTAGCGCTAAGCGCACAATTTTGCTTTTTTGGCTAACCACCCCCAAAAAATTAGTATTTTGGGTAGGGTTAGAATTAAACATTAGTGGTACGGTCATTTGTAGTCTTGAGATTAATATTAGGGTTTAGGGAAGAGTTAGAATTATTTCCCATACTTTTTTAGTGAGCAGTTTCCCTCATTTTCCCTAGTTTTGCTCGCTTTAACCACTTTCGCATTCGTTGCTGTTTCGCACATAATACGAGGCCGTGTGTGTGGTTTGCGATATTGGAGTTTCGGAATTTAAATTTGAAAAACGCTCGTCGTAGCTGACAATGGGCGGTCCACTTCAAATCGGCTGGTCGCTGACTATATGCGTGTGTACTTTGCTCAGAGATAAGGAACGTAACAAGTTGACAAGTAGAGGTATTTCATGTTGCCCTGATAACGGAGAGGGAAACTAAATGGAAATAGGGAAGGAGGGAAACTACACACTAAAATAAAGATTTAGAGTGTTACGGTTAGTGCTGTGGTTAGAATAAGGTTTATTTCAGGGTTGTCTATATTGTTAGGGACATGGGAAGAATTAAAGAATAGTGGCGGGGTTACGGTTAGTTCTAGGGGTTGAGATTTGGTGTTAAGGGGAGGGTTATATTTAGTAGTTTTAGTAAGCAGTTTTCCTTCTTTCCTTTCCCCCTTTAGTGTAACCCTGATAGCGCAGCATGTTCTTGCGTCAACGAGCATATCACGTATGGTAAGCTGGAAGGTAAGTTTGAAACTCTAGTAATGAGCTAACATATTCCTGTTCGAGTCAGTCGATGATAATATAGTGTGGGGAATGGCTAGGCGGAAATAAAGGACTTGAAAGCGAAAGGTTGTAGTGTTTGCTTCGGACAATCATACTCTGGCGTGATTTTGAATTTCGGGCGGGTGGGACGTCATCAATGGTTATTGTTGTCGCATTCGCGAAATGCGGTCAACAAACAATCGCTCGACGCGATTCCCTTTGTCGTCGATTGTGAGAGCGTCATATCTGGGCTATTGTGAGTTATGAATGGCGACGGGACCAGAGTCGGCGTGTTTTCATAGCGCTGGGCGTTAAAACGCGCCGAATTCAAAACAGTCTGTCAAAAGCGTACATCAAAGGCAGAGAAGACGTGTTTTACTCTTAGATCTAATATTCAGTTATTTGATTAAACGCAGGCAACTAGCTATGGAAATTGAATATTAACTAATAGTATGAATGAAACAGATAGTGTTTATACGCATTTTACTAATGATACCGAACACGAACCATACAGCACAACGGAGTAGTAACTAAGAGTATGATTAGAAAAGTTTTTAGTTTAGTCTATTTCAGCAAATAAAACAAATCATAACACAGGAATATGACAAGGTGGCAAAACGAACTGTCGTTAAAACACTTGTCATTAAAGAAAAGGGATTTAAAAATTAAATATACCGGCGCGTCCGCCAAACCAAAGAAATATTGCAATCATTTTCCGACATAGTTTTTAAAAATTAACAATAAAAAGACCTGAAGAAGAGTGTGCGGTAAAGCGGGCCTAATAATAAAGTGTTCTACACCATTTTAAAGACTGATACCTTATATAAGCCAAAGAGTTTAAAGTCTTGAAACTAACCGTTCATAATTCTGTTTGCATTTCTCGACAATGTGTTGTAGTTGACCTCGTGTAATGATTAACTGAGGTTTGTACGACAGCGCTTTAAAGAAGGACAAACGAACTGCCACGGCAAAGATGGCTGCCTTGTCGGTGCAAGAATACCTCGACCATTTCCTACTACCCAAAGTCAACCACGAAAGGTCGAAAGCCTGCCTCCTAGCGGCGAGGGTGTACCTCACGGATAAGGATGGATCGGAGCAAATGATATACGCAAGAAAGATTATAAGTGGGAAGAATGTGGATCCGTTACAAAGCTTCACGAAAGATATGACTGGTGTGTGGGTTGATTAATAGGATGGGATATTCATGTTTAACCTCTTAAATGAATAAATGCAAGGGCTGTTAACGATTGTCAGATTACCCTGTGCCCACCGACAGGTTATCGGAGCTATTGTAGTGTGTTATGCATGATTGAATTTACGCTTCTTCAATTTTAAAAGAATTAATTCACTAGGTATAAGCATTATCTGCCTAATACCTCGCCCAATGACACAACCGACTATAGCAAGTTGCAGGATTTTCCACCTAATTTTTTAATACCACAGGTTCAAACAGGGAAGGTGGATTGAGCGATGGTTCAAAGATCTCAGTGGAAATTATGTCGAGCAGAAGTCCAAGCAATGTCGGAGCTGAACAACTACAGGTGGGTGGGGTGACCATGACGAGTTAAAACTAAAATTTAGGTTGAAATGACTTGAAAATAAGTAAGTCAAATTACAAATTATATCAGTTTTTATAACCATGTCAATCTTTGGAAAAATGCATTAAGGTTAGGGCTAACATTAATTATGAGTTTAAATTATGGGAATATAGTAATTATTACAAATCATAAACAAACCCTTATGGAACTGGTTTACATGCATTTTAACAAGTCCAATATTTACTTGCCTATTTATTCAGTTCCATATTTTATCTCTTCAGTATTAATTCAAGTTTATATCTACATTGAAAACCATCCATAAGAACAAAGTAAAATTCTAATATTCAAATTAGATATTCGAGGGAAAGTAGGTAGAAAGTTACGAACCACATTAAAAAATAATTAATTGGTGATAAGTGATTAGTTCAAAACAAATTTAGGGGATGAACTACGTATTAGCATGCAAGCATGCAACTATAATTTAGTAAATGTACAGGTAATAGCCAAAATGCAGGTAGGATAAAACGGAATTAATTAGAGTTAATTTTCAGAGCTTCCTTGATTACTGCAAGAAACACTCGATCAAGGTGAACTTGAATTTTTCTTTCGCTCAACCCTACTCCTGGGACAACAAGTTCAACAAAGAGGGATTGCGCAATTTGTATGAAAAAGGGGTCAAATTGAAAGTTCTCAGGTTCGTATTTTCGCTTTGTCTTGCAAGTGAAAACCCAAAGCGAAAATGGGTTTAAAATTTTTAAGAATTTTTCTATTAGAAGCAAGCATGTTTGTTAAGTTTTGATTTTTGATTTAAAATATGTTTACAATTTTCCTGGACTTTTAAATCAAATATGTTTAAAATTCTTTATACTTTTACTTTTGTAACTGAGTACAATTTTTTTGTTACAATTTTATGAATTGATCTTTTTAAATCAATTGTTTTGTTCTGTTAGAAACTGTAATCAGTGTTTCCCAACAGTTTTCAGCAAGTTATAAACACAATGCTGAATGACATGAACGAAACACTGGAATCACTGGACGACCTGCAGACCTGCAGAGGAACGTTGACACTGGAAGCACAGACCTTAAAACGAGCAATGTCCAAATTCCAAGATGTTTTGGTGGTTGACAACGATTCATGTTACAGAGAGAATAATGACAGATTACAAGAAATTTTGGGTAAATTTGTTTTAACTAATGACTTTTTTTTTTAACTAATGACATATTTCAAGAAATTTTGGGTCATTTTTTTAACAATTTTTACTGACTTATTTTTACCTATTTTAATAACTATTCTGAAGAAGATGCATCAGTTACATCAAATCTGTGCATTTCTTTATTTATACAAGACGCTTCACACAAATTCTTTTTTTCCACCCAACAATAAGGATACCAGAATGGCATACCTGCACAGACAACTGGCCATACAGAAGAAATGACTGACTCAGTACCTACAGAGATTATTTTCTGCTTCAAAACTCTGACGAGATTTGGGCCAAATTCAAAGTGAATCTACGTAAGAAGGGGGCGTGTATTACACAAGTAAGCTAACTCAAGCATTCGTGAAACCTTTAAACTAATTGGAAATTCCTAAAATGGACCGCATTTTAATGTAAATATGATTTTTAGGAAGAATCTCTATTTGAAAAGGTGTATTGTTTGGACACGGCAAATAATAATGGAAGATCGCCGCAAGACAAAGTACATAACATGGCCGACCATTTATGGAAACTTGTAAGTGGAAACTCGAAGTGAAAATGTGTTTAAAATTTTAATGCATGTTTCTACTATAATTGTATTTTTCTATTTAAAGCATATTTTCCCAGTTTACGTATTTTTTTTGATTAAAAGCTAATATGTTTGCCAATTTTACGGATTTTATTTCTTTTAAAAACCAAAAAATATGAAAAATTTCATTGATTTTTTCTTTAAAAGCTATTACGTTTTGCCTATTTAACTGATTTTGTCCATCAGGTTGGGGACAATGTAACAATGAATGAGCTTTCGACTCACAAGGAGGTTGTGATCCAATTGACGGTCGTCATCAGTGAATATCCTGATCGTGATGGTTTCTGTTCATCACTTCACACACTGGTGCATGATTTGAATGAACGAATAGAGGACGCAGGGTTGCAAAGAGTGAGTGCAGTTTAGCATACTTGTCGGTTAAGAATTAGGCATCTAAACCTTAATATCCTAGTAAAGTTCAAGGCTGTGTTTGGTGCATTTTTCTGCTCTGTGGCACTGGGTGCATTCACAACATTTTTGCATGTATTATAAATAAATGTCACTACAAATAAATGAGAAAATGTTCATAGTCTATAGGATAATACATTTAAACGTAATAAAGAACTTCCTTGCATCCATTCCTATTGAAGATTTATCTCATCAACACTTCAGTGTTAACAAGAACAACACACCGTGTTAACAGTCCCCATTTAATGGCAGGTGCGAATTGAAACCTCGATCCGATACGCGATGGACGAATCTTCTACAGTTTCTCCTAACTCCTCCCTTCTCTCCTCACCATCATCCGCTCCTCGTAAAGGAGGAAAGTCATCCGATGTGGCCGAGTGCATGCATCTTCAAGATCTCCTCCTTGATATGTTGGAGGATTTGGAGGATAACTTTAAGCTCCTTGGGAGGCTGGAATTCGGAGGAGTGAGAGGAGGAGTGGGAGCAGGAGGAGTGAGAGAAAGAGGAATGTCGGTGAGGCTAGACAAGGCTGCTTTGTCCTCTGCTCTCGGGTTGCTTAACAAAGCGATAAAAATAGAAATCGAGGACGAACGATTCTCGATGAATGGAGATTTCGAAGACGCATACGCCGAGGCTGCCAATCAGGGTTTATGAAGTCATAACATGATTTATGATGTCATAACAAGTTTTATGACAATATGGAAAGACTTCTTTGTATAAATGCCCGATGCTAACTTGACTATTTTTATACATCGTCTTTTCTTTTCTACTTTATTTCAAAATCACCTGTGCTTCATTTTACAAGTACCCTCATGTATTGTTCGATTTCACGATATTTTTGTAACTTTTTACTGTTCTAAGGTTGAGCACTTAATAAACTCTCACAAAATAATGTAGCCTGTACTTGGGAAGCACCATCAAATTTTCATAATTTTACAATTGTGTTATGATGGCAACAAATTAATGTAGCGATCACGAAATTAATCTATGAATTATGTATGTGGAGGAGTGTATAGAGTGAAGGTTGGTAGAGACACAGTGTTCATTATGTCTTAAAGCCATTATAGTAAGCGCAGGAGTTCTATTACCCCAGCAACTCGTAATGTGGAAAGCTGTGTATCCATCTACAATTAGTTTGCGCGAGTATCGAGATTATTTCATAGAAACCAAAAACCAGGCTGATGTCACCAGAGTGGTCGTTCGTTGTGATGTCAAACAGGATGGAAAACTGAGGTAGGATATGAAAAATGACGTTTTTAGTGACATAACGGATCAAATGCAACTTAGTTTTTAAACTCTATAAAAACACGTAATTCAAAAGATGTTTTATAAATTTCTTTTAGAAACACACTATTTAAAAGACATTTTTAAACTTTTTCTAGAAACTCACGATTTAAAATAAGTTTTTTAACAAATTTTTTCTTATGTTTGCTTTTGGCCCTAAGTACTTACTACCACACTGCTGTTTTTTTAAGTATTGGTTTGAACATATAGGCTTTTACTGAGCGCTGCTGAGACTGGTTTTGTGTGAGCAGATACAGCAAGGTACTGCGTGGTGGAAGTAATAAAGGGGAGAATGCAGAACTTCAGCTTGCCAAGGAATTGAAGACAGTTTTATCGGATGATAAAATGTGGGCAAAAAGTGACTGCACAGTTAAGGTTGTTTTTTTAAATTACTGAGAATTTTAAAAGCCACACATCGATAATTAAACCCAGGGAATACAAAAAATGTT
>CH002376.1:896090-919371 GCA_000149265.1 Ciona savignyi
CCCCCCCTTGTTTTATGGCTGCTGAGTAATTTACTTATCTTTATGGGCAACACTAAATAGAAAGAGAAAACATGAACACTAAATAGAAAGAGAAAACACCCAAACTTCATTTTAGTAGGAGAAAACTAAAAAAAGGGAAAGTGGGAAGGAGGGAAACCGCACATTAAAATGAAGATTATGACATTATAGTTATTGTTAAACATGGGTTTGGAGTTAAGGGTAAGTTCTGGGGTCGACATTAGTGTTCAGGGGAGGGTTTAAATTAGTTCCCGTAATTTTAGTGAGCAGTTTCCCTCTTTCCCTCCTTTTAGTATGCACTTTCCCTCTTAATGCTAAAAATAATCCAGATGTTTACTTTCACTATACACTACCTGTTTTGTTTTTTTTAATTGTAAGGTCAACCACAAGTTCTAGATCGAAGCCAACAAAATGCTATTTTACACAGACACCCCCACATCCAACTTCTCCACCACGGGAAGAAACTCGTCAGTTCCACTTGGGTTTTTCCGTGCTCGCAGCCAAGCTACGGCCGCCATACAAGATGCATTGAAGAAGCAACGATCCGGTTCCAAACCCAACACAACCGTGGACCTCACTACCTCTCAAAGAAAACCAGAACCCAGTCCCTCTGTAGATTTCTTTAACCCAAAGAAACGGTGGTTATTAATAAATTTGAAATATGTTTTGATGCATTTGCCTGTTTGTTTACTCAATGGCAGGCCCATGTAAGATTCTGGTTTATTTTTGGAAAGGCCTAAATAAATCCCGCGTGTTTTTTTTATTTGAAGCAAATCACCAGTAAACTTGATGAGTTATTAATAAAAACAGTTTGAAGTTTAGTCGTAGCGAACTATTGATATATTTAACAAACACTTTGAACACAGTAAAATAATAACCAATCTTTTTTCTCCACAAACTTTAAATTTGATCTTGCAAGCTAATTTACAGTGTTGCAGAAATTAATAACCTGGTCGATCAATTTGCTTCAAATACACACCAAACGTATTTAGTTTTTTTCTAAAAATAAACCAGAATTTTGGTCACAAAGGGTTAAAATTTAAACGCACCCCTAACGTTTTAAGTTTTTCTTAAAATAACCAAGAATTATGATCCAAAAAAGTTAAAAACGCAACTCATTCTTCATTGTTTTATCCAGGCGGTCACCAATGGGAACTGGTAGTTTATGGAGTTCATTCGTGAAGGAGGAAACTTATCACTGTGGTCGATGCAACACAAGTGTTGCAATAAGTGATATTGAACAACATTCCACCTGGCATACTGACCAGGACCTATCTACTGATGGTCATGCTACATAATGAGGTTGTTTCTTATTATTTCATCTTTCAAGAGTTTATTTTCTGTTTCTTGCTTCCCAACTGTGATGTAATCGTTTTAATAAAAAAAGCACTTTTTTGTGTAGAAGATTTCTGTTGTTATGCTTTTAAACTGCAATTTCAACGTTTCAATATGAAAAAAAACACTGTTGAGTGTAGAAAGGTCCCCTACAGTTCATTTTTTTGTAAACTGATACGATCATATTAATATAAAAAAGCACATTTGTTTGTAGAAGGTCACCTACAGTTTATTTTTAAGCACATTCTCGAATCCGACGGATTTCAAAGTATAGGGAGAGAGGTAAGAACAGCAAGTTATACGCTGAAGATGGGAAACGTTGGGTTGTACATCGCTTCGTGTAGAACCAGAAATAAATAAGATTCAAAAAAGAACTCATAAACTCTCATCGCTATCTGCCGTCATTTCTTGTTCTGTGGATTCGACTTCATCGATTATCGAGTTCATTATATCAACTGTGCTGCTCGATTCATCTGGAAATGAAGATTTTATTTATAAAGGAGGATAATAGGATAGGATTATTATGTTTATCTTCAAGTAAGCCCTGCCTACTGTATTTCCTCATTGGGAACATAGTTGTATCTATGTTAATTGCCTGTTAAGTGTTAGTATGTGTGACTAGATTTCAGTCACTCAAAGCAATGTCCGTGATCGGATAGGAGGATATCATATTAATGTTTATCCCCTTGAAGAGGAAAACCATGGGGGTTAACACACAGGCAATCGTCAGATCACCCCGCGCCCACCGTCAGGTTAACGGAACTATTGCAGTGTGTTGTATATGATAGACATGTTCCTTCAATTTGGTAGAATCCATTAATCCGCTGGGTTCAGGCAATGTCCGTAAAGTGCCTTGCCCAAGGACACAACCGACTGCCGACTAGCTAGTATGTTGTGTGTGATACGGTTCTTCAATTTGGTAGTAAAGTGCCTTGCCCAAGGACACAACCGACTTGCTAGTGCCAGTTTTGAAAAAAATATTTAAGGCATTGTTTTTCAACCGGGTACTCTAGGTTTGTCGCAAGATGTTGTAACTTGTCCTACTGTTTAACCCAGCCCTTTGATTGCTGGAAAACCATTAAGCAAGAAACTAAATTTGCATAAATTGTGATCATTTTAGCGCAAGAGTGCGCTTTTTTTAGTGCGGCAACTGCCTTCAATGCTATTTTAATAAAATGAACTGTGCTGAAATTGATACTACTAATCTTTAAATCACTTACCACCATTAAGTTTAAAAACTACATCTGTTAAATGTAATTCTAAATTACAAATATAGGGGGCAATACTAAAAGGAGGGAAGGTGGGAAACTGCTCACTAAAATTACAAAAACTAATTTAAACCCCGCCCTAAACACTAATCTCAACCCCGGAACTGCCCATGTTTAAAACTAACTCTAATGCCCTAATCTTTATTTTGGTGTGTAGTTTCCCTCCTTCCCGCTTTTCTTTCTTTTAGTTCACCCAATATAGGTAGATCTATATTTTACACAATGCCCTTTATCAGTATTTGATTTAAATTGAGTGTGTTTAATGCACCCTCTTGAACTGTTTAACTGTCTGGTAACAATAAGAAAAACGAAATAACTCTCCAACCTGTGTTTCTGCCGTTTCCAAGATGGCTGCTATCGAAGCAATCGTCGACAGATTGCTGTTTGTCGATCGCTTCTTTGATGTGATTGTTGATTCCTTTCGGATCGAGATCGAGCGCCCATGAGAAGTTCATCATGGCAAGATGGTTCTCTCCGAGGACTTTGTAAACCTGGGGTGGAAGTGTTGGGAGTAAATCATGTTTTTCTGGTTTCTTGGGGAAAAGGGGAGTTTTTTCATAAGATTTTTTTGGGAAAGGGGCTGTTTTTTATAAGATTTTTTGGGAAAGGGGGTGTATTTATATAAGATTTTTTGGGAAAGGGGTTGTTTTTTATAAGATTTTTTGGGAAAGGGGGTGTATTTATATAAGATTTTTTGGGAAAGGGGTTGTTTTTTATTAGATTTTTTGGGAAAGGGGTTGTTTTTTATTAGATTTTTTGGGAAAGGGGGTGTATTTATATAAGATTTTTTGGGAAAGGGGTTGTTTTTTATTAGATTTTTTGGGAAAGGTTTTTTTTTGGCGGAGGGTGTTTATTGTTATTTTTAGGTCACAGGTGTATTTTCTTCTGATTTTTCATGAAGAAAGAGGAGATTTTTTATGTTCTTTAGGGGGAAGGGTTTTCCTTTCTTATAATTATTTAGATAGAGAGGAGGTGTTTATAAGTTTTTTCTTTTAAAGCTTTGTAATCCTAAAAAACTATCAAGGATGCAATTCTGGTTTGAACAAAAATTAAATAAATTAATTATATTTTAACAAATATAACCCAAATTTGATGCAAATATTACATAAGGTTTTTTCAGTTATGGAAAATAGGTTTATTTCAATTTTTTTAATTTCTGAAAATTTTTTTAATTATTGTAAATAAGCGGAAAAATGATTTAAATGAAGTTGGAAAAGCATGTCATTTTTAAATTTATTTGTAAACAGAGACATTTGTAATTTGTATATCGATTCCTTACCTTTCCAATAAGGAAATAGATCAGACTTTCCTTGGGGACAATTTGCTTAAGTTCAAGGAGTTCCTTGAGTGCGTCTTGGTGTTGTTCGGTGGCGAACAGGATCATCGCGCGATGGAACTTACAGAGTGGATTGCGTGGCTCCAACGAGAGAGCGTTCGCCAGGGTTTCAAGCGCGATTGAGGAACGTTTTTGAGCGTGCTGCACAATCCCTGCAGGTAAGTATGTCTACGTCAGGGGTGCCAAACTCTTTTTCAAGGCTACATTGGATATAAGGTATTGTGTGGGCTTTAACCCTTTAGAAACGAGATTGTTTTTGCGCTTTAACCCTTTAGAAACGAGATTGTTTTTGCGCAGTTTGCGTGTTTTGACCGAGTCCGCTTTGTAGTGCTCTAGCGCCTCTCGTGTTATAGTTAGAGCAAAATGTTCAACACTAGAGTTGTTCGAAATAAAATTTCCAAAATTTCTAAAATTTTTATTTTTTGATGACGTCACTATCTTTGCGTCCACGTCATATTCTTTCTTATACAATGTTGTAGTTTTTGATTTGTTTACAATAGAGTCTAACTTACTTTTACAAAGTTACTCAAAAACAAATTTCCTACAATTATATTATACTTTTGGTTTTATGACGTCATCAAAATAATATTACGTCACTAATTTCATGTTACATGTCCACCCATCCCAAAGTTTTTTTTGTTTTTTTTATTATAAGAAATGTTAGAATAGAAATTTAGATTACTATAAAGTACACATTTCTTTTTCTTACTAATTTTCTTTGAAATAAACTATAAATGAAGTGTTTGAACCAAATTGCGACTATAACTATAAAGATACTCAAAACCCCCCCAAAATGTAAAAAAATACAGGTAAGATCACATCCGGGACATCCCAAGAAGCGAAACTGATTCTACTGCCATAGAGACATTAAATGAAACGCACATTTTGGGGCATAGTATTAGAAAAAAACGTTTTTTGTGAGACTTCCCCCCTCAAAATTAGACCAAAAAAAGTCATAAAATTCAACTAAACTTTACTTAAAAATTTCAAATGCAAAGTTATGTTTATTGTTGTATTTTTCAAAAGATATATCATATAGCTTTCCAAAGAGACCAAACTTTAGCAGTTTGGATAAGAAATTTTGGAGATTTTTTATTTTGAATGAGCACATGTCAAAAAAGCCAAATTTGGTCTTATCGTTTCTAAAGGGTTAAAAGGCTACATTAATTATTAGGAATTGTGTGGGCTTTCAGGGGCTACATTAATTATTAGGTATTGTGTGGGCTTTCAAGGGCTACTTAGATATTAGGTATTGTTTCAAGGGAAGCAATGTAATTTTTAATTCATTTTATAATGTATATTTAAATGTGTAAAATGTATACTTAAATGTGAAGTCGTTAAACTAATTGTGATTGTCATAAGGTTTGTGTAAACATAAAGAAGAGTTTTAGCATCGTTTTTGTTCATAACATGTAACTTTTTGTTTATAAACCAACTTTTATTAAATTGTCTGTTTAAATAATCACTTTCTCATTGAAAAAATTAAAAAATGTAATACATTTAGATAAAAACTATACAAAATACTAAAATTATTGTTAGAGTTTTAGGGCTGTATCGAAGGGCAATGAGATTAACATGAGTTTGATATAGGTTAGGGGTGAGCAACTTCTCTAGTAAGTGGGCCAGATGTGGAAAAAATAAAGGCCTTTTTTTCCTTTTAAGTCTGGATTATAGCATAAATAGTATTCAAAATTTTAATTACTAGGTATGGTTAGATACAGTCTGTGCTGTATGTTGCCCATGCCTGATATTGGTGCTAATGGGTTGGTGTAAAAACTGACACCTAGATAGATTAACAGCAGCACCAATGTGTTGTTTAAGTGACGGCATTTAATTGATATTAATCAAACCCTTCTCAATATATGGCAACTAAAATAAAAAAAAACTTGGATCCACAAAAAAGGTTATTCTTTTTTTGCTTTTACAATGCGCCACTTGAAAAATGCCCTTTTACTTTATACTGCGCCTTTTTATAGAGCTAAACCATAATAAAACTATAAATCTATACCATTCCAATAAAATAAATGCACAGATTTTAATGTATAGACAACTTTCACCAACCTAAATGACATAAAAGAACTGAACTTCTTTGATTAATTGAAAGTGCTTTCTTGAAGTGGATTTCAGCCAGGGAAAAGTTTTCTTGCTTGTAATAAATGGAGCCAATTCCATACCTGGAAAATAGTTTATAGGTGAAAAGGTTATCAAAAAGGTTATCGATTAAAATACAAAATAATTCCAATTCAAATAAATTATTCGAATTCGAATACAAGTAAATTATTCGAAAATCGAATACAGGTAAATTATTCCAAAATCGAACACAAATAAATTATTCGAAAGTCGAATACAAATAAATTATTCGAATTCGAATACAAATAAATGATTTGAATTCGAATACAAATAAATTATTCGAATTCGAATAAAAAATTATTGAATTTGAATACAAATAAATTCGAATACAAACAAATTATTTTGGATTTGAATAAAACTAATTAAGATAATGTAGAGTTAATCACTCAAAGCTGCGAAACCTATTAACCCACTCACCATGCATTATAATGTCTTCTATCACAGTGAATAGCTCGTCGGTAGCTTGCCATCGCGCGCTCGTTGTCATCACTGTACGCGTACTCGTGGCCGAGCAGCGTGTGCGCGTAGGCGTATCGTGGGGCCAGTTGGACCGCTCGTGCAAAGAACTTGATCGCGTTTTCGTTGTCCCGTCGCAGGGAGAAGCAATTGCCGATGCAACACCAGGTCTGGAAAGAAACAAAAATTATTCTTTTTGAAATATTCGTAATTTTCACCACAGGTTTAACAACATGCTAAATAATTAAAGTATGATACGTATGTTTAATACTAAGGGCATAACATTTTCCCATGATATAACGTTCTTTGTGATATCAGAATATTTTGTTCCCACAGTTTCGCTAGGACTTGCAATGTACATATAAGCATTTCCCAAGGACATAACCGCCCAGTTGTTTAATATGTTGAGGTACTGGTAAATTCTTTGTTTAACTCTTTCACTCCCGGCCAAATGCATTAATTTAAACATGCTGTCCCGCAGTGTTTTTTACAATTTTTGGTCATTTTCAAATTAGCACAGTTTTTTTTCAAATTTATGCTATGATTTAATATTTAGTATGGTTGGAAAGATAATTTATCCCTCTTTTAAACAAACCGCACACCTAGAATCTACCTCCAATAAATAATATATTATGTAAACTTTAGTGAACACCACTTTTTATGTAAAGAAAATTCTGCTCGACTTATTTTGAGGTGCACTGACAAACGAAATACTCACTAATTATTGGTATGCCCAAATGATATGAAAATTGGAATGTAGATTGTTTAATAGTTATTGTACTCAGGAAAATTTGAACTGTATTTGTATCTTCAGTAGTTTTTTTACTATTCCTAATTGAAATTTTCCTTTATTCTAACTATATTATGAAAAATTGAACCAAAACGCATTGAAGTTTTTAGTTTTGTAGAACTAAAATAGTAAAAAGTATAAATAAGAACAGTGAAGGAAGTGTAAAAGGGCATACAAAAGCAAACAAACACAAATACTATATCCAATATTCTTCAAAGCAGGGCACACCGAACTAGCTAGTCTCGCCGCCTTTTTCTTTATCGTGCGCTCAGCAGGACCAGCTGGATTCATGCTTTGGTGAACACGAAGCATAAACGCCTGCTGCGAAAACGTCACCAACGCTCTCCTTTTTTTCTCAACGGCACGAAATTCACAGAGAATGTAAAGAAAGACTTGCTTGACAAAAAGAGCTTCTCCGCAAGTTAACGCGACTCCTATTGGCTGAGTTAGTCACTTGTAAATTCGTGTAAAATCGATAGAAATAAGAGGCGAAGCCTTGAAAAAGAAAGGCTATCACTTCTCGCATTTTTAATGCGAATGAGCCATAGCTGAGGTCTCTACCATTACGCATTGCGGAGAAATCGTTTTTTAGATTTGCATCCATTTATGTACAGGCGGGATACCATGTTTTCCCACCAACTCGCCATATATGGCGAGTTGGGACGGAAAGAGTTAACCTATTACACTGAAGTTCATGCAGTGCTCATTAAGTGCCTTGTCCAAGGACACAACCGAACCGAGCACTCATCGACCAATGCCAGCCACACCAACTTTCTAATCATTTGCCGCTCAGGCATTATCCAAACCATCCGTAAATTGGCCCCAGCACAAAGATAACACAGACAGATTAGTCTAATGGTTAATTGCATCGCCTTTCAGCAGAAGGGTTGCAGGTTCGAAACTAGCTAGCTAGTCAGTTGTGGTCCATGAAAAAGGTTATCTTATTTTGCTTTTATAATGCACCATTTGAAAAAAGTGTCCTTAGGCAAGGCAATTAACGGACATTGCCTGACCCAGCGGCTTAGTGGGTTCTACTAAATTAAAGGAATGTGTAAATCATACTGCAATACCTCCGGTAACCCAATGATGGGCGTGAGGTGATCTGACAATTGTCCATGTGTTAACCCCCTTGGTTTATAATTATCCTATAACCCCAACCATACTTCACCTCAGGTGAGAAGGGGTCCAGGTCTCGGACGTCGTGTGCAAGGGTGCTGAGCGCGATGTTATCCTGCAAGTGCCACAAGGTGGTGCTGTAGAGAGCCAACCCTGACACCTGGTGGGGGAATTGCGACCTCAGCTCGCTGAACGTTCGTGCTGCCTGGTAAGAAGGTGAGAAGATGAAAGGGTAAAAAAATTGTCAGATCTGGATTTTTCATTTGCATGTTGCATTTCTGGTATTCTTTAGACACATGACAATAAACATGGGAGGAGTAATAAATAAAGAAATTTAAAATAACAAATACAGAAATAAAAGAAATAAGTTAACTATTAAAAAAGTTAGAAATTGATAACCGAACTCTTCTGATAATTTAATTGTTATATGCACACCTAACTATTCGTGCTTAATATCTACAAATTGTTTGCTTCTATTGCATATAGTTTTAATGCTTTAATAAGTCAAAATAACAAAGCATTTGGCTACATAAGATTTGATTATCCTTGTATATATCGCATATATCTTTTATAAACTGCATGAAAAATATTGTTTTACACTACACAAGATTTGATTACCCTTGTAAATATTGCAGCTTTTATAAATTGCATGGAAAATAGTGTTTTACACTACATAAGCTTTGATTAACCTTGTATAAATCGCATATAGCTTTTATAAACTGCATGGAAAATAGTGTTTTACACTACATAAGCTTTGATTACCTTTTTATATTCGGTCATTTCAAAATAAGCTTTCGAAAGAAGGGAGAGTGACCAGCAAGTAGCTCTTTGATTTGCTGGCAACGATTCAATACAAGATATGGCCCTCCTGCAGTCATAGTGGCATAAAGCAACCAATGCTTTGCCCATGTCTCTTAATAGTGACATCAGTCCATCTGAAATGATAAAAACGAAGTTCCGTATTCAAATAGACGAACATGACTTTTTACCACCGCTACAGTCAAATTTTGTTACTGTACCATCCACTGGGACAAAGGTAAAGTGGCATAGTAACCACGGTTTGTATAACACTACACTATACTGTATTTATGGTGCTGTAGCAAGGTGCCATATTAACGAGATTATATTGTATTTCACCACTTTTTGGGACTTAAGAGTGTAAACAACAGAATTACAGCTAAGTGCTGACCGATAGCAGACTTCTGTGCAGACAGCACGTGGGACATGCTGGTGGGGTTGGTGGTTGGTTTCGGGTTTTCGGAACTGGAATCGACTTTGTTGATTTCTTCCGATAAATCCCGGACAGTTCCATCAGAAGTTACTGAAACAGAGTAGTGATTAGGATTTTTGAGTTTTATCCCCGTGAATGGGAAAATGTTTGCATAACTTATTATTTCACTGGGTTCATGCAATGTCTGGCAAGTGTCTTGTCCAATGACACAACTGACTAGCTATGATCAGTTTCAAATCTGCAACCTTTCTGCTGAGGAACGAAGTAATAATTGACAATACTATTTGGTGGACAAACTAAAAATGTATTTCATATTTACGATACTGTTTGCTTTATGCAATAACTTTCTGGTCATTTAAGGATTAGTTTGGGTGCTTCTAAAACCGCATTCTAAGGCTATTTATCATTAACAATTTTTTTTACGCTTACGCTTTAAAACGATTTTCTAACCCATGATTTTCGCGAATCGTTTTAAAACCATTTATTTGAAACCCTGCATTGAAAACATTGTAAAAAAACTTAGAATTTTGGAGTGTACACATAATTCAATATAATATTCGATTGCTACATTTCTTATTAAGAATCAGAAAGTCGGAAATATGAAACACAGGTTTTGGTTTTTGGGATGGAAAAATTACAACGAACAGACTTTAAAACAGAAATAGAAAAGACAGAACATGTAGGTCACTGTCTGGAAAGTCTATTAGCATGAAGTTATACTTTTCCCTATACCTGATCATTTGACATGATACAATTAATGCTAAACCATATGCCATCTGACCAGATATACGTAGTCATATCCAGTTTATTAGGATTTTTAGAAAAATTTCGTTTATGGAGATATTGCACCACACTAGCTTTTAATTAATTTTTGTGGACACATTGCATTACAGAGTTTCTAATTATTTTTTGCAATATTACCCTTGTTTTTATCAAACTTGTTGTTCTACTATAAAGAAGTTGGCAAAAAACGATGGTTACAACTTACAAGGTTTTGTATGTCTTAGGCGAGTATTACGTTTCAACACATCTTTGGGTTGTGCTTGTTTTACCCTGGTGGACTTTTTGGCATTTTCCTGTAAAAAAATCACTTATAGTTGCTAAAGATGTTGGATCCAGTAAAATCGACCTAATTATTTCCTTTAAGAAAATGTTATGTATACATTTGGTATACGACTTGCAAAGGGTCATGGTCTGGTGTTTTAACCACTTTTCTCATTGTATATTTATTCTTTTTAAAACAGAATATATATTAGTAATCAAAAACATAAAACAGAAAAACAAAAGCGAAAGCTATAAACAAAAAAAAGAGAATAAAAAAAGAAACTGAGAAATGTAATCAAAAGTTACAAAATTTCTCAAAAGTTCCCAAAAAAACACTAAAATTCAAATAACCCATGAGATTAAAAAATGAAGTAGAAATAATTGTTCAAGCCAACCTTGACAGAGCTTCCAGAGTTCGGGTAATTCCTTGTGCTCCTTCTTGAGGTGACAGAAGACGGGACCTCTGTCGTTGATCCTTGCACCTCCTGACTCCTGCGACTGTTTTCCGAGGAAAAAAGAAGTTTCCCGGTGGCGTTTGTCAACTCATTGTTCTTTCGAGATTGCCTTGTGATCATCTGGAGACACATTTGAGTTTGGACCGTGTGATTTGTGGCAATTTTTCTACCTTTTTAACAGGAGGATTGATGTCCATGGGCAGAGCTGTGGTGTCGGTTGGTGTGATCATTGCAACCGATCGATCCCACGCAGGACTTGGTGTCTCCACTAGCGGCATTACACCGAAACTAAATACAAAACAGTTTAATAGAGCAAGATAAACGCGGCCGATACATATACCAATTTTATACAAAAACGGTCCTAGTTACGAGCCCAATATGGGTTGAAAACTTGGATCGGTTATACGGAAAACAATGAATCAAGTTGAATGTCGAATGGCCTTTTGGACGAATAAGAATAAAAAGTGACCGATTCATATACTGCTCCATATATATAAAGAATGGTCCTACAGGTAAATCCATCATGGGCCTAAACTCGGCCCATGAAAAAAACAATGGGTTGTCGGTAACCAAACGTTTTGCTCGGTCGTTTCGCATACATTTATTCTGTGTTTAAATAGTCTTACAGAAAGCCCATAACAGATTCGAAACTGGTTAAAAATACAAAAAAAAACACAGATAGTATTTTTTAAATGACGTTTCAACGTTAATTCGTTTAGGATGCAGTCTGAATGTTTTATCTACTTTTATCATACTATTGCATTTAAACTATAAAAAAAATGGAAAAAACAAACATTGGCTAGCCCTAGTTATTTGCTGTATTCTTTATTTTATATATTGAAAAAAGGTGTCTGAAAAAACATAAAAAATTACGGAAGATGTAATAAACTGTCTGAAAATTTGTTGGGTTTCTGCAAGGCTCATGAACCTACCTTGGGGTTAGAGGGCTCAGTGCAGCTGGACCCCCCATTAAACTGCGTGCAATTCTCTGCTGTGTGCGAGTGTTCTTTTTACGGGAAGTTAACCCGGTGTAGGAATCCAACGAGCTGTCCCACTTTGTTTCAGATGGTGTTGACTGAAAGGAATGTAGAATATGGACTTTGAATAGAAGTTTTTGTAATGGAGGTTGTCATATGTTATATCACATGAGGAATCGTCAGATCACCTTGTGCCCACTGACGGTTTATCAGAGCTATTGCAGTGTGTTGTGTGTAATTAAAATGTTCTTTCGATTTTGGTAGAACCAATCAATCCACTAATTTTTGGCGATGTCCACTCAGTGCCTTGCCCAAGGTGGCAATCAACTAGCTTTTTGCTACAAGTTTGATCCTATAACCTTTCAGCTTTAAAGCACTGTACTAATCTCACCGCGTTAATAGCATGATAACTTGGGTGTTTGTTGATTAAAAAAAAATCTGATTGCTTTACAACAACAAATGATTGGGGAGAATTTATTGACTTACTCGAAGAAAATCAGAGTTTGTTTCATCGACATCTTTACATGAAGCTATCCGGTCCCCACTGCGCGAATCTGATTTGGAACAAAACGAAAGCGTGAAATGCATATATAGTCAACATGTGTTGTGTGTTATTATCTAAAACGAGTATTATAGTCTAAGCCAGTTGGTTCCAAAAGGGGGTCTGCGGATCTTTTAGGGTATGTGGAGGTAAGAAATTTGGTACATTTTTTTTACATTGATTTTGTGGTTGTAATCGTTTAATTTAAAAAAAAGTTTTAGAACCACTAGGGCTGTGCATTGGTTAACGGTTAACCGACGGGATGTCAGTTAACCGTCAATAAAATCGGGAAACGTCTTAATATGAAAAGTAATATATTTAATTTGTGCTTTTTTGCAGAATACTATTACAAAGGCTATGAATTTTTATTATTCTTGTAAAATCTTGGAATCTATTTAATGGAGTATTATCATGTACACAAGTTACCATAGTCTGAGCGAAAAAACATAGATCCAAAATTTTCATATTCACACGTTTTTAGAGGTTAACTTTATTCCATTTTCATGAAGTATTAATTCAAAGCGTCTTAATATGTATTGAACAAGTGCTTTTTGCTTAAGACTTTATTACAATCTCATGCATTTTTTAAATCATTGTAAAATCTTATTGCAGGTCTTTTTAAGTATTATTCTTTAATTATTGACACAAATTTTAAAATAATAAAATGAAACCAATATATTACCTTCCAAAGATGGTGAGGTTTGGCAAGCATGGCCTTGATCAGCGGCTTGCTGAAACATAAGTTTAAAATATTCAATCACTTTCCAATTTAGAGGTAATACTGTAAGTGGTGCTTTAATACGGCTTTAAAATTGATTTTTGGATTTAAATCATTGGAGTAGGAAAGTGTTTTGTTGTTATGAATAAATGATAACCATTTTAACGATATTACCGTATATTGCTGGTCAAACTGGTTAAAAAATATTTGTTAACTTGTAAAGTATGGTACAAATAGCTAAACTAAGTTGATAGGATACTTCATTTCTACCGGTTCGATGTACTATTTTTCTTAAAAGTTACACCAAGACTGTTTTTATGCTTAATTTTCCCTTCTAAATTTGAAATTTTAACATCACAATTAACATTCACTAAAGAGTTTAGTTAATAATTTTGTTGGTTTTTTTTTGTCCTAGTATTAAATTAATAGCGAATAAAATAAATTACAGCACAAGAATAGTAAACTATAGGAAAAATGATTAACCCTTTTATTGGGGACTCACCATTTTTATTGTAAAACTACTCCAATTGACTTTATTTGCGACTCACCATTTGTATAGGGGTTGTTGATAACGCTGGAATGGAATCCGCTCGATCTGTGTTTGATCCAACCTGGCTTGGAGCTAGTATTTTCACAGTGTTTCCCTTTTTCCTTCTCTGCTGGACTATTTGGGGAGTTTGCTGAAGTGAAGCTGCAACGAAACAACAGAGAAACATTTACGTCAAATCAGGACTGTAAAAAAATTGGACGATAACTAAAGTTTAATGTTAGAAAAAACAATATACACAGCAACCTTATTTCGTTGGCATCAGTAAAAAACAAACCCAAATAAAAAAATAATTTCTTGTAGAAATCCTATAAATATAGGGTAATTTTACAATTATGTTTATTAAGTGCTATATTTATCTTACAAATTGCTCTTACACAGCTATTTTCGGGTATTTTAGGGCCATTTTTTAAAAACGTTTTATTTAACAACAATTTTAAAAAATTTAACATTTCTCACCGTTAAATGAAGTTATGTAAGGTGATTTGAACTCAGATTGAACTGGAGGAAAGAGTTCATCTACATTTGGCTTGTTTCCTGTTTTTACATTAAATAGTTAAAATGCCGGCACAGCAAAAATAAACACAAAGCCTGGATAAACAATAACTCTGCATCAGTTAACCGGATATTTGATAGTAGATATGTTGTTATTTCACTAATAAAAAATTGAGAAAGTAATTTCTTGTGTATGCTGCAGTAAAAAGACTGCAGTTACCATTACCAGCACTGTATAAATTTGACTTAAAGACTCCTGTAGTATAGCATTGTATGTTACTGTATCACCCATAAAAAGTTATGTAATTGAAGAAAGGTAAAATTCGGTGAATATTATTTTAAACTGTATTTTTCAAAAAAATACTTCTGGTTTTAAAACCATTTTTTGACCAGGTAAACATTTTTTGAATCTAGCTATACATATACACGTACAACATAGCTATAACAATAACACAAATCCACTACACATATATACATTGTGATACAACAATAACACATTTTCATACATATTTATAACAATAACACATAAACACATGTCCACCACACTTATATATATATATATATATTATATACTGCGACACAACAATAACACAGTTTCATACATATTTATAACAATAACACATTCACACTTGCCAACCTGCTTCACACAGTTGCTCAAATGAAGACCACAGGAATGGGTTGAGCTTGAGACTGGTGGTGAAGCAATACTCTGCCCATTCCTCACGCTCGGTATGTCGGTATATACATCCGAGTAACGATAAAGCAAAGCAGGAAGAATCACCAAACTCAGCTTGGACACTCGACACAATGTTCATGATAGATTTGAACTTTATCGAGCCACCGGTAAGAGCATTCTCAGCTTGCGTGTAACTAAGAATAAATAGCATTAACTAAACAAAAAACGAAATTATATTCCACAAAAAAACTTTTTTGAGAAAATAAAAGTTTAGAAAATAAATTCCACATAAATTTTTAGTACACATTTTTTTAAGAATTCTAATAACAAATTGGCATTTTAGTAAGTTTGTCATAAAATACATGGTTTATTTTACCGAACAACAATTCGTCCATAAGATTGAGACTCTAATACCATAACAGAATGGGGCATTACGGAGGATTTTTAACTAGCCTCCAGTTTTATTTGTTTGTATTTCTGTGTTTCCTAATTCTGTTTATTTTAAATGAAATTAAAATTGTTGTAGACACTTCATTTAACAGCAACTATCTGACAAAATTAAAGGGACTTACTGTTCTAAGTCCCAGCATGCTTTAGCATAAAGCAATTTGCATTCTGGTTGCCGAACTCCATGTTTTTCTAATAATCTTTGGGCGACTTTGGGCTTTCCATATCGGTAGTAGGAGGTGGCCAGGAGAAACATGGCCTCGTCTGTTGCAACTAGAAAGATAATCCATAGATTGCTATATAGAAATTAGGCACAGAAATTTAACTCAATTATCAGTGCCACAAGTTAATATCATTCGGTGAATCTAAGGTAATTTATACGCGCAAAACTGAACCAAGGGAAAGAGATAAAGAGGAAAACTGCTTACTAAAAGAATGAGACTAATTCTAACCCTTACCGAAACATAAATCTCAACCCCAGAATTAACTCTTAACTCCAAACCTAGCTATAACACTACACCAAACTCCTAAATTTTTATTTTAGGATAGAATAGGAGGATAGGATATTCATGTTTATCCCCGTGAATGGGAAAACCAAGGGGGTTACCGGAGCTATTGCAGTGTGTTGTATATGATAGGCTTGTTCCTTCAATTTGGTAGAACCCATTAATCCGCTGGGTTCAGACAATGTCTGTAAAGTGCCTTGCCCAAGGACACAACCAAATAGCTAGTGACCAGTTTCGCACCTGCAACCTTTCGATTGAAAGGCGACGTATTTAACTGCTATACCAACCAGCCAGACGTTTAGTGTAGGGTATCCATCCTTTCCTATTTTTCTTCATTTAGTTTTTCCAAACCAATTAAAAGGCAATAAACTGAGCAGTACTAAACGGCGAAAATAGGGATGATACATTGAGGAAGAAAAATTTATATTTAATATCAGTGTTCATATGCTAATGGCGTTGAAATATATTAAAGAAAATTAAACCAATTACTAACCAACATTAGCGTATACAGGGTTTTCAGTATTTCAAGAATTAATATAAATTATCTTGGTTACTTGCATTTTACCCTTAAGTACCGGTAACTTTTTCTTACATTATGCATCAAACACAACGTACCTTCAGAATAAAGTCGCTCTGCCAAAAACATGGCATCTTTGTATGCATAATGGTTGAGACAATGCCAAATAGCATTCTGAAAAGACAACAAATTTCCGCTAATCTACAGATATATAAAAGGCACCTCATATTGAAACACAGGAATCATAAAGGGGGAAACTAAGGTGAGGGAAGGAGGAAAACTGCACATCAAAATGAAGACAAAGACCTTAGAGTTAGGACATGGGTTAAAATTAATGTTTAGGGCAGGGTTTGAATTAGTTTTCATAATTTAATGACGCAGTTTTCATCCTTTCCTCTTTCCCCTATCTTTTAGTGTTGTCCCATTATGGGTTAGCTGAAATAACTAGTATGTTTTAATGTTTATGGGTTAGCTGAAATAACTAGTATGTTTTAATGTTTACCTTAATTGGGTCTTGAAGAACAGTCATCACAATGCAACTGTGGTAACCTAACTTTATATGAAGTCGAAATTCCAGACCTAAAGCTAGGTTGACTAGCGCATTAATTTATACCAACTTCACACTTTGTTTCCTTCTGACTCTCTCTATCGCCCACTTGCAAGTATTAGCGAATACTTATCATGTACGCAAGTAAATTGTGGTAGCACAGGATAAGGTAGTCGTTTTATTTTCCACGGCCTTTAAAGACTTGCTGCACTCGGTTGAATATTTTAACATTACTTTAATTTGGGACTGGGTATTGAAACCATCGCATTCAGGCGACGTCAGTTAAAACATGGCCTCACCTGTACCACAGCCAAGAAAAAATTGGCTTGGGCTAAAATGTTTAGATCCCTATATAGTTTAAGTGACGGATTTGCACTACTTATACAGTATTTAAAATAAATGTACGTATATACATCTACACACCATATGCTGCCGGCATGGTCGTAACTTACACTACACTGTTTATCCTAACCACCTTCCACACTGCTGTGTCTTTACACTGGAGTAAGAATTGAATTTACTCTTATTCAGCGGATTAATGTCAGTTGACCAAACAGTGACATATCATGCGTACAGCCAATTTTATATATCTGACTCAGGATCTGGTCTCCAGGTAATCCAAACTGTTATAGGTTTAGACGGGTGGCTAAGTGTTTCATTATGCAGCATACCCTCGGTTCAAAATACATGCCAAAACCAAGTATTTGATTCCATCAAATTCTTAGAACAAGTACTTGACTTATAGCAAAGGCAAAACTTTTAGCTGATGGTAGAGTGCCAGCCAGACAAAAATAAACACATAGCTTACAGAACTCTTCAGACAACAACAAAACACTGTCAGTATTACACACTTTTTTACTGCAGTTTAAATTGAAACCAAAATCGTTAAGGAAATGTATTTATTCAAACAAGATACAAATTTACGAAACACGTATTTTCAATTATTTATCACCTACCTTTGTTCTTAAAACCTGGATTTTAAGAGAATTCCGTTTGTTTTTGACAAAGTTTTCTTGTATTGATTGGGCAGGTTATGTCTAAAGGTACACACTACCTACTATAAAGCAACGGCACTTGTGTATGATATTTTTGGGCCCTTACACGGTGATACGATCTTAACTTTGGGTATTTCCTATGGCAGTTTATTTCTTATTGAATAAACCTTGTTAGATATTTTATAACGTATTACATTTGAAAACGATAACCTTAAGGACCCCATACTTTTATGCATCTTGACATGGCATTTTGGGCAACTTATCTGTCTTTAGGGCCTGTATAAGGGCTTTAAAATTCCACAGGAATGGGAAATCATAGTTCTTGGGATTTCACTAAACTTGTTCTTGGGGCTGGTCTTGGGAAAAAGGGGCACAGAACAAATGGTTTATTATTTTGGGCAAAAACACAGGGCCTATTTACATGGGATCCAGAGAAAGTGATTTATCGGGTTGAAAAATGAACTTTGCAAAAGTGGGAATACAAAAACAAAGACTTATTTTAGTGGCCGAGATATCATATTTACAGATACTGGTTTTGTAAATGGACAAGGGCTTAAAATAAACATTTTTAAAAGTAAAATCATGGTCATATATACACGGAAAGTCATCAAAAAACTTTAGCATTTGGTGGAAGAATATATTGGGGAAAAATACACTACTTAGACAGGGTCATTCAAATGATTAGGTCGCAAAGGAGCATATACAAGCAGTGGACTTTTAGTCTGGACATGGGAAGATTTCTTCAATGGTGCAAAGGAGTTAAAATTTGGTTTCTTGATAAATTGAAGTGATTATTTTACTTCAAAATCAATTGGGATGGTCTACTTGTGGCTTGAATAGTTGGACATCCATTGGACTTGATTGCTTAAAATGTCTGAATGACAAAGTTTCCCATGATTTAAGCCCCTCCACGTCCAGTTCCTCTGTTCCCGGGACCACCACGACCCCTTGCAACCCCTCTACCTCCACGATTGTTGAACCCCCCACTAGCATTACCCCCGCGGTTGTTAAAACCGCCTGCATTGTTATTGCCCCCACGATTGTTAAACCCACCAACACCAACAGCCCCCCGATTGTTAAATCCGCCACCAAAGTTACCACCCCGAATATTAAATCCACCACCAAAGTTACCCCCACGGTTGTTAAAACCGCCACCACCGTTATTACCCCCACGGTTATTAAACCCTCCACCATTACCGCCTCTGTTGTTAAACCCACCGCCGCCACGGTTATTAAACCCACCACGATTGTTATTAAAACCTCCATTGTTAAAAACACCCCCTCCTTGATTATTGAAACCACCGCCACGATTATTAAAACCCCCCACCACCCCCTGGCCTCCACGGAAACCTCCACCCATATTTCCTCTTCCGCCTCTAAAACCTGGACCACCTGCACCACCCCTGCCTCCAAAACCCTGGTTGAAATTGCCACCTGGCCCCCCTCCGCCAAAGTCGCCACCCATTCCGAAGTCACCAGGGCCAAATGAACCATCTTCAAATTCAAAACCGGGCTCGAAATTTTCCACTGGGCCTTTTGGGGGAATGGTTTCCAAGAGCTCAAGTATAAGAACAACACAAGAGGAAATAACTTCTGCTTTGCCAGCAACCATGCACACTCGGTCAGTAGAATTGGGACAGCAGTCCTGTTGGACCTTTATTTTCGCACCGGTTATCTCTCGCAACTCCTTAATTTTGGTCCCCTTTACTCCAATAATTCCACCAGCTTGGCTTTGGTGCACAAGCAGTTTAATTGCAAGGTCGTCTTTTGGGTCGCGTCCAAAACGGGGAGGTCCATTAAGACTTGCTTCGTTGATAATGGGTAACAGACGGAGCAAAATTTCTCCACAACTTTGAGTACTAGCGCTGACTCTAAGTACTCTTTCACGAGAATCGCTATCGGGGATATTTATGTGGGCCTTAAAGGTTTCACGCATGTCTTTAATGTTGGCACCAGATTTGCCAATAATTCCACCAGCACACTTTGCTGGGACTAAACACCGCATTTCAGTCAGGTCTTGTTGGTTCTGACGAAGTCGTTTGTTTGGACTGTGTGAATCTCCGCCCTGCTCAGTTGCATCAAATGAGCGTTTGAAGGCTTGTTCCGGATTGTATTGAGTATTACCGCCATTGTTATTTTGGATGTTGTAATCGTTACCTGACATGGTCAATATCACAATTACACAATATAAACACAAAAATCTAAAATGAAGAACAAAAAATTAGCTACGAAATGATAATGAAACATTATTAAACTTTAAAATATTATTATACGCTACGAGTCAAAACCCAGAATAGCATACTTAGTTTTAGGACTACAAATAGTGATTCTCAATCAGAGAACCACTCAATTCAAATTATTCAAACAATAACAGACATTCTGTGACAATTTAAAAAAAATACACAAAAAAACCTACAAAAATTAAACCTAAACATAGTGATGAAGCAATAAGAATGCCTATACATTTTCACTTAGTAAATTAAGAGTGAAGCGTTTAAAAATGTTACGTATTTAAACAGGTACGTATTTAAACGCTTTAAAAAACGTTACGCACGTATATTATAACTTGCCTGAAAACCTATACTCACCTAATACAATTACAAAAATTAAACTACATCAAACAAAATCCTCCAAATACAGTAAACGACACAATCTTAAACGCTTCCAAACGCCCAGTCAAAATGGCGTCATCTTTTAGAGTTGAAGGACACTTAATCATAACGTGCAGCGACAATAACACAGAATGTTAGTTTCGTTATCTTTTTCATGTTAGTTCAAAAATAGCACAGATTTTAAGTAATTATCTAACCCTACCTCTATTTCCAAACTTTATTAAATAAAGAAAAATTATTAAATGTAAAATCATAATGCAGGTGTCATTTGGCATGTGTGTAAATGCATGTGTGCACGATTTGCTGATCGACATTTTGGTTTTTATTGCGAATATGCGAGATTAGTATCCCACTTTTTTTCTTTGGCAATCACGTGACATCCAAAATGCCAAATCGATTAAAACTAAATCATATAAAACTACTATAGTATTATTATAAACATCAACGCTCGATACAGGTCTCTACTATAAAAAAAATTGATGTTGTAGCTTTATTAACTTGTGGAGAATCAGGTGCTTTTGTGGTTGTTTTGCGTGCTTATAGCTATATAGCACTGAACCTGACCTGAAGTAGACTCCGTATTGACTCCGTCTCGGAAGGTTTCTGAATTGTATCTTATAGACTAATTCAGTAAAACACATACAGTTAAACTGATTGACTAAACATGCCTGGAGCAGCGCCCCCAGCAGGCGATTTATTTTGTTCTTTGTTCCAAAACGCGTTTTCGATAATAAAATAATGCAAAAACTGTATACACAAAACATCAGCTTGCAATACGTATGGCGTGCAACAAATATTACACAAGCCGCGAATGTCGCTACAAACTCATCAGAATATAAATAATTAAAAAACAAAATGACGGGTAGTCTTGTGGTGCGACCGATTAGCTTGGTGGGTTTGCGTTGAATTTCAGCAAAGACAGTTGCAGATACGAACTGGTAGTTAGCGGGTGTTTTGTGTTCTTGGGCAAGGTACTTAGTGAACAAAGCCTGGATTTGGTGGGTTACTAGAGAAACTGAAGGAACATTTTAGTCATGTGCAACAACACTGCAAAAGTTCCGGTAACCAGACGATGGGCGTGACGTAATCTGACGATAACCACTGCAACCTAAACTCAAAACCCTTCCAATTTTTACTGATACTTTTCCAACTTTTTTTTTAACAAAACAGCTAGCAGATGCACAATTAACACCTTCATTTTACAAAGCACTGTTCCACTATTACAAAACTTTACAGCTAAACGAGGACACCGGCGCGCAGCCCAGAGAATACCTAGTGAGCATTTCTCCGATTGTATATATAGTACAGCATATATTTTTGACACCGACCTGTCTCTTAGTTAATATATTTATCTTAAATAGTACTGGGCAGTATAGTTTTGATCAAACATGACATGCAAAATTAACACTGACTTTTAAAACGCGAAAAATATGTATATGCCAATTTAGTGAAAGCACAATTATGTAAGTTTAAATACGGCGATAAACTACTACAACGTTTCGCTTTATGATGTTGCAGTAGGTTATCCGGTCGAAACACAAGCAGGCATTGCATATCACATCCGGTAAGCATTTTTGCTGCGCGATGCTCAGTTGTTCTATTAAATCACAAGTCATTGTAGCTTGTTTGCTTGTTAGTACTTTTTAGAAGTTTATAAACGAAGTTTCAATAATGACTAGCGGGGTGAGTATGTTGATATGTTTGCTTATATTCTATCATATCATTCGGTCATCGGTCAGAACATCATGGCTTTACCACCAACTATGGTATTACTGAGTTTACAACCTGTGCATTGTATGGCAGCAGGCAACCTCTATCTTTAAAAAAAATCTGTGTTTTTTACCTTCGTGTTTTTAACAAATAATTGTTATTCTACATCGTTGTCTCCACGAGAAAAAAGTAACTGTCATCAATACGAAGCTTTTAGCCGATGGATTGCAAAATTGAAACTGGTCGCTACTTAGTCGGTTGTGGCTTTGGTCAAGGCACTAAGTTTTAACAAGGTTGAAGGAACGTTTCAATCATACACATCGCAATAGCTTTGGTTATATCTGTCTTTTCCTTGCGCTTTTAAATGTTTATCCCCGTGGATGGGAAAACCAAGGGGGTTAACACACGGGCAATCGTCAGATTGTCTTGCACCCACCGTCGGGTTACCGGAGCTATAGCAGTGTGTTGTGTATGATAGATACGTTCCTTCAATTTGGTACAACCCGTTAATTTGCTGGGTTCAGGCAATGTCCGTTAAGTGGCTTGCCCAAGGACACAATCGACTAGCTAGTGACCAGTTGTGAACCCGCAACCTTTCAGTTGAAAGGCTTTGCACTAAACCGGTAGACTAAATGGTCCGGACGAACCACCAGATTAACCAGTTTGTCATGGGGGAAGAGACGTGAATTGTAATGCTATACCTAGGTATTAGGTGGAGAAGCTCGCGCAGGGTTCAGGGGGGGGAAGGGGGGGAACGTATGTTTTAGAGGAGAAGTGGGTGTCGGGGCCGCCGTTGGGGCGAGGCGGGGGAGCG
>CH002376.1:919471-936543 GCA_000149265.1 Ciona savignyi
ATGAAAGGCTTTGCACTAAACCGCTAGACTAACTGGTCGGACAAACCACCAGATTAACCAATTTTCTATGGGAAGACACTTGAATTCTATCCTATACTAAATATTAATAGAGATCTGTGCAGTTCAGTGTGGACATAAATACATATTTTTAGAGAGAAGTTATTTCCGTCCACATTGGGCGAGCCGGGATCGAAATTGGAAAGGAGTGCTGGGAACTGTATTGCTTGGAACACGGTATTAACGTTGACGGGTCAGTCTCAGACACGGCCACTGCAGATGATCCAGCTTTTGGACGATTTTTCCAGAAGAATGAGTCAGGACGATTCACCGCACGGGCGTGTTTTTTAGACTTTGAACCACGCTCTATTGGTGAGACTTTGTACTGGGTTATTCACGCCAGTTATAACAGGAAACGATTTCGGCTATCGAGCCGAGTATGCTGTATTGTGCTATTTTTGTTTTCTCATCAATGCATATCCGGAGATATAATGTATTTTTTTGTCAAAATTGAATTTGTTTGTAATATCGAAATGAAAATTAACGTTTTTGTTTGGCATTTTGGAATCAAAGTATCATTATTCTTATTTTGCACTATCGCCGGTAATTTCTTTTTTTTATAGAAGATCTCTAACGGGACAACCATACGGAACGTTTGTGTGCCTGAATTGTTTGTGGGATCAATATATATTTAACATAAAAAACGGATCAGTTAAAACAAAGCATTGTAAATTAAGCTTTAATTATTTCAGATGGGATCAAAACAGGGAAGTACAAAAGTCTTTTTGATCCGCAGTTCCTTTATTCAGGAAAGGAGGACTCGGCAAATAATTTCGCTCGCGGGTATTTAACTGAGGGTATGTATGTCTGTAGCTGCATTTTATGTTAATTTTTGTATGTTGCTGCGTTTTATTTGTATGTCTATGTTAGTTTTTACCTCTTTGAAAAAGCCCACACAAACGTGTTTTTGGAACAGCGAATACAATTGTTCCTCTTTGTAACCAAAAATTGGAATGCTGATCGTAATTTACTGTTAAATCAGAAAGGTTAAAATTCTTAATCGAATTATTCTATTAGACACGTATTCAGCAAAAATTGACTACGTAAACATAGAAACAATATAAATCAAATCTCAACACAACTATATTTAATCTATTTTCATTAAACGAAATCATATGTTTAGGCAACCAACACATTGACCAAACCGTGGCGAAATTAGTTAAATTGGCAGAAGCTTGCGATTCCCTCCAAGGCTTTATGATTTACCACTCGCTTGGTGGCGGTACAGGCTCTGGGTTTACGTCAGTTTTAATGGAGAGGCTTACAGCTTGTTTTGGAAATAAATCTAAATGTGAAATTGCAATTTTCCCAACGCACAAAGTAAGATTTTACAAAAACCTAATTGTTTTCCAATATGGTTTATATTCTATATTTCTTTCTATATGTCATGAAAAAACACAAATGCTCATTTATTTTGTAGATGTTTTGTGTTTTTAAATGACTTGCGTATCCGTACTTTTGGAGCGTTTTGATCTGTACCAATTATGTGTATTGCGGTGAACGCACTACGCGCGATTTATACGATTATGAATGAAATCTCTATTCTCTATTTTAAGCTATACCTTATGTCAACTAAACGTCCAATAGATTTGCACAGCAGTGGTCGAGCCTTACAACGCTGTACTGGCAACCCACGGAACCTTGACACATAGTGAATGCTCATTTCTTTTTGACAATGAGGCAGTGTTTGATATCTGCACAAATAAACTCGGCATTGATCTACCAGGGTATCCACAAATTAACAAAGTTGTTGCTCAGGTAAGACATTGAACTAGTTGTTATTGGACTATACACAGGGCATTGAAACTTACAAAAAATGTTTTGTCTCAATAACAAACACTAGGTTTAACACGGGCATGGTACATACATTATATACCCCTAAACTAAGTAAAAACAACATAAAATCAATATTGTTTTGTTCTTTTATGATAGAAACAGGGGCACTTAAAACCGACTAACTAGCGACCGATTTTGATCCCGTCCGGCCCGTTGGTCTAGCGGTTAAGTGCGTCGCCTTTCAATCGAAAGGTTGCAGGTGCGAAACTGGTCGCTGGCTAGTCGGTTGTGTCCTTGGGCAAGGCACTTTACGGACATTGCCTGAACCCAGAGGCTTAATGGGTTCTACCAAATTGAAGGAACGTGTCTATCATATACAACACACTGCAATAGCTCCGGTAACCCGACGATGGGCGCGAGGTGATCTGACGATTGCCCGTGTGAAAACCCCCTTGGTTTATCCATTCACGGGGATAAAGATGAATATCCTATCCTCTCCCAACCCACAACCGTTCGGCTGAATGGCAACGCACCATAATCCAACAAGCTTTAGGTCTGACAGTGGTTGATGGGTTTAGTCATAGCACACAAGGCTATCAATGTGACAATAATATTTCAATCCTAGGTTATGTCTTCCATCACCGCTTCTTTGAGATTCGAAGGATCCCTCAATGCTAACTTGACCGATTTTCGAACCAACTTAGTGCCGAACCCTCGTCTTCGCTTCCCACTTGTGAACTTTGCTCCTTTCGCGTCGGCTCAAACACCCCCCAGTGGTCAGATGTCAGTCACAGATATGACCAGTGCTTGCTTCGACACCAGCAATGCAATGGTCAAATGCAACCCTCTCCAGGGAAAGTATATGGCATGCTGTATGACGTACAGGGGTAATGCAAAACAGTCGGACATCAATGCAGTGATTGAAACCGTGAAACAGAATCAAAATATTCAGGTAACGATTGAATGGCTGAATGACTGGCGCGACTGATTTATATTCAAACTTCTAACAGTCCTAGCGTTGTGCCGATCACGGGTTCTAAACATAACCCGGTACAAAATACGCAATGGGGCGGTTATGTGGACGAATAGTTAGTTAGATTTATCATCAACAGTACAGTTTTTGTTTAAAATTTTTTTTTATCGAGTCAAGTTTCGAACCCATGCTGGACTCGTTACTAGCACATAAATGAGTAGTTACATGTATCGGTCGCGTTGACCGCTTGGCCACACGCAATACGGAAGTATTTTGGTCGTTCTTAAAAATGGCCAACGAATATAATCACGACACATTTTTATTGGATCCCAAAGGATATTAAAGTTTGGAGCAACCACCGGGAACCGACTATGCTTCCGGAATCAGATATGGCGAAGCTTGTAACATCGGTATGTGCATTAAGCAATACCACTGCAATGGCTCCTTTTTGGACAAAACTGAGGGAAAAGTTCGATAAGATGTACTCAAAGAAAGCATTTCTTCACTGGTAAGTCTACATTTTGTATATCTTTATGATCGTATAATTTTGTATTATATTCCCAGTTTATTGCCGATATCTCGAGACGAAAATAAGTGTCGCGAGAAGGTATTTGGTAGGAAAGGGTTCTCGATTTAGTTTAAAACTCTTAGTTATGCTATTGCTTAACTGACATGTTGGAAATAAGCATTGATTCCCTTATTTTGTACCAAAAAGCAAAACTCTGCACTCAACAAAATTGTAAAAAAAGAAGTTAATATGAAAGTATTTCGGACCAATTTGGTTGACACTTAATAAAAATTTTTGAAACACCCGAATTTTACTTCGGTGGATCATACAAAATGCGTCAATTACACTCATGACAGCAAAGCACAATATTTTTCCGACCTATTAGCTTAGTAGTTTAGTGTGTTGAGTTGCTTGCCTTTTCCAATTCACGGTGATACACTGAATATTCTGTCCTATATCATATTTTAATTCCTACCAACTAACATAAAACCAGGTACAAAGGCGAGGGAGTTTTGGAAGATAAATTTGATTCTGCTCGTGAGGATCTGGTCACTCTTGAAAAAGATTACGAAAACGCCAGCTCGGCAATATTGGAAGTTAAACCCAAAGATACTAGAGTGCATTCTCGGATTCATGTTACACAGATGCGTTTACAGAACATAATGTCAGAATTCAAAGTGTGTTGTGTTACATAAATATACGTTGGACGAGTAGAAGAGTAGTCG
Organism: Ciona savignyi; assembly: GCA_000149265.1. Classification (NCBI taxonomy): domain Eukaryota; kingdom Metazoa; phylum Chordata; class Ascidiacea; order Phlebobranchia; family Cionidae; genus Ciona; species Ciona savignyi. Next base: position 923,511 of record CH002376.1, read on the forward strand.
ACGTTTGTGTGCATCTGAAGGTGGTCCAATTGATAGCTTTCACTAAGTTTTATTTTACAGAAATATTTATGCTATTGTGACATTTTGCCTTATATATGTTGATGATATAAAAATGTTTTAAAACAAAGAATAAAAGTGGAACAGTCTTGTGTACAAACGTTTTTTCGATCTCACCCAGAAAGACAACCTCAATATTTTTTAAGACTGTTTTTTTGCATATAATTTATTATAGGTTTTCGGTCGCGTTGTCGGCCACACTACCGTCCCAGACACTCTTATTTATGAAAATTCTATAAACTGGCCAGTAATATAGATGGCGTATAACCAATTAAGACCTCTATGAACGGCAGGATGTGACGAGTGGTACCCTCCATGAGTCATTGTTTTTAAACTAGTGTTTTTCTGAGTAACAATGGTGGTGATTCCCCAATGTTTGTTTTGTTGAAAGCAGCATGTGCTAGGCTGCGCGCCGGTGTTCTCGTTTAGCTGTAAAGTTTTGTAATCGTGGAGCAGTGCTTTGTAAAATAAAGGTGTTGAATGTGCATCTGCTAGCTGTTTTGTTGGAAAAAAGTTGCCGGTGTACGAAGGGGTATGGGCTCAAAATTTTTAAACAAAATTTTGTAGGGTTTTGAGTTTAGGTTGCAGATCCAAGCTTCAATTTTAAATTGTGAAAAAATCTAAGACTTCCTATGTCAGGATTTTGAGTGACAGTCGTTTTTGTGAGGTCAGTTTGCATTGGAGAGATAGGGAAAATAATTAGTTGAACGCCTCCTAAAGTTTTGATCAAACTTAACATGACAAATTAACACTGAATTTAAAAACGTAAAACGAAAAATATGTATACAAATTGCAAGCACAGTTATGTAAGCTTAAATACGGCGATAAACTACTACAACGTTTCGTTTTATGATGTTGCAGTTTGTTAGCCGGTCGAACAAAACACGAGGAGGCCTGACATATCACATCCGGTAAGTATTTTTGCAGTGCGATCCTCAGTTGTTCTATTAAACCACAAGTCATTGTAGCTTGTTTGCTTGTTAGTCCTTTTTAGAAATTTATAAACGAAGTTTCAATAATGAACAGCGGGGTGAGTATGTTAATATGTTTGCTTATAGTCTATCATTGGTCAGAGTGTCATTGCTTTCCCACCAACTATGGTATTACTGTTATTACAACGTGTGCATAGTACGGCAGCGGGCAACATCTATCTTTAAAGAAGTGCTGTGTGTTTTTTACCTTTGTGGTTTTTAACAAATAATTATTCTATATCAACGTCTATAAAAGAAAAAGTAAATTCCATTATTACTAAAGCTTTTAGTCGAACGGTTGCAGTATTGAAACTGGTCACTATTTAGTCGGCTGTGTCCTTGGGAAATGCACTAAGCAACTTTGTCTGGACCCAGTAGATTAATGAGTTTTAACAAGGTTGAAGGAACGCCTTAATCATACACAAAACACTGAAATAGCTTTGGTTATCTGACTATTGCGGTGTGATAACGTCTTTGCGTTTTTCTATGTGGAGACACTTGAATATTCTATATCCTAATTATTTATAAAGGTCTGTGCAGTTCAGTGTGGACATAAATATATATTTTTAGAGAGAAGTTATTTCCGTCCACATTGGGCAAGCCGGGATCGAGATTGGAAAGGAGTGCTGGGAACTGTATTGCTTGGAACACGCTATCAACGTTGACGGGTCAGTCTCAGACACAGCCACTGCAGATGATCCAGCTTTTGGACGATTTTTCTACAAGAATGAGTCAGGACGATTCATCGCAAGGGCGTGTTTTTCAGACTTTGAACCAACCTGTATAGGTAAGACTTTGTACTGGGTTATTCACGCCAGTTATAACAGGAAACGATTTAGGCTATCGAGCAGAGTATATGCTGTATTGTGCTATTTTTTGTTTTCTCATTAATGCATATCCGCAGATATAATGCATTTTTTTGTAAAAATTGGAATTGTTTGTAATATCGAAATAAAAAAAATATGGAACGTTTTTGTTTGGCATTTTGGAATCAAAGTATCATTATTTTTATTTTGCACTACCGCCGGTAATTTCTTTTTTTATAGAAGATCTCTAACGGGACAACCATACAGAACGTTTGTGTGCCTGAATTGTTTGTGAGATTGATATATATTCAACATAAAAAAACGCATCAGTTACAAATAAAACAAAGCATTATAAATTAAGTTTTATTCATTTCAGATGGGGTCAAAACAGGGAAGTACAAAAGTCTTTTTGATCCCCAGTATCTTCATGCAAGTAAAGAGGATTCGGGAAATAACTTTGCACGCGGGTATTTAACCATGGGTATGTATGTCTGTTGGAATTCTTATTTACCCATTTTGAAAAGCCCACGCAAACGTGTGTTCGGAACAGTGATTACAATTGTTTATTCCTTTACCAAAAAAATGGCAATCCTAATCGTAATTTACTGTTAAATCAGAAAATTTAAAATTCGTAGTCACTTTTTCCTAGTAGACTAAACACATATTCAGCCAAAATCAAACTGAGAACATAAACATAGAAACAACATTTATCATATTTAAATACAACTATATATAATATATTTCCATTAACCGCAATCGTATGTTATAGGCAACAAAAACATTAACCAAACCGTGGCCGGATTATTCAAATTGGCAGAAGCTTGCGATTCCCTCCAAGGTTTTATGATTTACCACTCGCTTGGTGGCGGTACAGGCTCTGGGTTTACGTCAGTTTTAATGGAGAGACTTACAGCCCATTTTGGAAATAAATCAAAATGTGAAATTGCAATTTTCCCAGGGGACAAAGTAAGATTTTACAAAAACCTAATTGTTCCTTTCTATATTATCATAAAAAAACACAAATACTCATTTATTTTGTAGATGTTTTGTGTTTTTAAATGACTTGCGTATCCGTACTTTTGGAGCGTTTTAGGATAGGATATTCATCTTTATCCCCGTGAATGGGAAAACCAAGGGGGTTATCACACGGGCAATTGTCAGATCACCTCGCACCCATCGTCGGGCTACCGGAGCTATTGCAGTGTGTTGTATATGATAGACACGTTCCTTTAATTTGGTAGAACCCATTAATCCGCTGGGTTCAGGCAATGTCCGTAAAGTGCCTTGCTCAAGGACACAACCGACTTGCTAGCGGCCAGTTTCGCACCTGCAACCTTTCGATTGAAAGACGCACTTAACCGCTATAGACCAACCGGCCGGACAATTTACCTGAACTGGTTATGTGTATTGTGGTGAACGCGCGGAAGTATGTAATGGAATGAATGCACTTAAGCACGCGATTCGTGCGATTAAGAACGAAATCTTTGTTTAGACAGCTATACCTTATATCAACTAAACGTCCGATAGATTAGCGCGGCAACGGTCGAGCCTTACAACGCTGTACTGGCAACCCACGGAACCTTGACACACAGTGAATGTTCATTTCTCTTTGACAATGAGGCAGTCTTTGATATCTGCACAAATAAGCTCGGCATTGAACGACCGGGGTATCCACAAATTAACAAAGTTGTTGCTCAGGTAAGATATTGAACTCGTTGTTGTTGGACTAAAGACAGGGCACTGAAACTTAACACGGGGCATAGTAAAAATGTTATATACCACTAAACTGAGTAAAGAAAACAATATAAAATCAATATCATTTTTTTTCTTTTATGATAGAAACAATGCTGCTATTTTATTTTAATCCTTGAATTCACTGGTTCAGGTGATATCACGTTAAGTGCCTAGTCCAAGGGCAATTACCGACTAACTAGCGATAGGTTTCGATTCCACAACCGTTCGGCTAGATTGCAACGCACCATAATTCAACAATCTTTAGGTCAGACAGTGGTTGATGGGTAGTCATAGCTCACAAGGCTATCAATGTGACAATAATCTTTCAATCCTAGGTTATGTCTTCCATCACCGCTTCTTTGAGATTCGAAGGATCCCTCAATGCTAACTTGACCGATTTTCGAACCAACTTAGTGCCGAACCCTCGTCTTCGCTTCCCACTTGTAAATTTTGCCCCTTTCGCGTCGGCTCAAACAACCCCTAGTGGTCAGATGTCAGTCACAGATATGACCAATGCTTGCTTTGACACCAGCAATGCAATGGTCAAATGCAACCCTCTCCAGGGAAAGTATATGGCATGCTGTATGACGTACAGGGGTAATGCAAAACAGTCGGACATCAATGCAGTGATTGAAACCGTGAAACAGAATCAAAATATTCAGGTAACGATTGAATGACTGAATGACTGGCGCGACTGATTCATATTCAAAATTCTAACAGTCCTAGCGATATACAGATCACGGGTTCTAAACACAACCCGGTAAAAACACGCAATGGGGCGGTTGTGTGACCAAATAGTTAGTCCGATTGATCTGTAGATAGGATTCTTCTACGAAACTCTTTGCGACTACCATGCAAGAAGGATATGCATATTCTCTCTTGAGTAAGGTTACATAATTAGAGTTTTGTAATGATGGGACAGCTTCGTTTTAACCCAGTGTCGTCATGTTTTTCTACCGAGATTTTAAGGTAGCATGGGTATTTTTTCTGGTCTTGTAATTAAAAAAACTCTCTAAACGCGCCCTACAAACTACCTTCAGCAATTTTTCGTGCTTTTCGAGCTAATTTTTTTAAGCTTTTTTTTTAGTAATCCCTGTGATGGTGCATCACCAAACAATAGGTGCAAACACATCTAGAACTGGTGAGTAAAGTTTCAGAGAGTGTTTAATCCCACGGGACAACACTTTTCGATCCAAATTTGCATTACAAACTAATTTGGATGGTAGGTAGTCAGGGAAAAATGAAAGAAATTCATCAAAACCTATGTGCCTTATTTTTCAAAAGGAAACTGATAGTAATTAGTGGGATCTAGACGTTATGAACCAAATTTAAAAAAGTCTGATGAGTTTAAATTCATTAAATATACTGAATAAAAACAAATTTATTGTGATTAAAAGGTTTATTAATTCGAATAATGATAAGATTTATAAACGTATTTTTAGGGTTGAGTTGATGCTATAAATATATAACTCCTTTATAATGGTTGATGCATTTATTATTCTGCCTTTGTCTGGTTTTGAGCCAGTTTTTCTTTGTAAATCTGTGCGAACATGGAAACTCCCACGTCATGAGTTTTGCCAAAGTATGCCAATGTTTTGATGCGACCCATCCATCCATCTACTTTAGGAAAGTCGCTAAAATTGAAATCCAACGAGGACTCCACGCTCAATAAAACCGTAGAAATGCAGAAATCTGCCCAATGCAAATAATGTCAGAAAATTAAACAATGCCTAGTTCCCTATTACCAGTTGTAAAACCATACTTTTAAAAAATATTATTCCCCATTTTTATCTGGCTAGATTTTAAACACCTTGCTGACTGATTAATAGACACAGTTTTTGTTTGAATTTTTTTACCGAGTCAAGTTTCGAATCCATGCTAGGCTCGTTACTGGGACAGTTTTTGTATAAATGAGTACTTATATATGTATCGGTCGCGTTAACCACTTGGCCACACGAGCGTACGTTTGAAACTCGAAAATATCAGGCAAAGTTATAATTTTACCACAGATAAATGCACTCATTGACATTTCACTGATGAAGTTGCATACATGCATTAAATCATTCACATTAAATTTTCGTATTCCGCTATACCTGCCAAAGTCACGTGATCAGCAGCCAGGAAATTCTTGTCGCCTAGAAAAGTCTCGATTAGGTGGATTCGCTTTATGAAGTCCACACGCTTCGCTTCATTCGTTACACCGTCCCCGAATAAAACTCCAAAAACATTCTGGGAAATATTCAAATTAGTATGACAAGTTGAATATTATTGCTTTAGGGTCAAGTTAGGTTTAAGCCCATGCACAAAACATCACATTATTATATCGGCCCTCAGCACTTTCGCATTGCCTACAAGTAAAGCGTGTGTGTTTTGGCGGATTAGGTTATGTGCTTTTTTGCATACCCTAAAAAGTGGCATGTGATTTATAATAGTGATGTATAAACAGAACCAACGTGGTTAATTATTCACATTAGCGTTGCAAGACCATCTATCAATATATGACACACATGACTCAAGAACATCTATCAATATATAACTCTATTGTACTAGACTATGCTTATAGTTATAAACCAACCAGAACGGTCTTGTGGCCGATAGATTAACGTGACCAATACATTAAACTATATACAAAACAGTATTTGCAACGAGCCCATCATCGGTTTAAGACTATTCTCGATTAAAAAAGGTCTTTAACTAACCATGTAATCTGCGGCTGCATCGACAATATCGACACTGATGTACAGCAATTGGTCTACTTTCCCTCTCGCTTCTGGGTCTGTTGGATACAGTTGCTCTTTTGTCGATTTCTCATATTTGTTGCAGAGGTAGCATGCAATGGCAGCGCTGTAATAATAATTTGTTAATTGCCTTTTTGCCTTTTTTTAATGTAATGAAGGTTAGACCAGTCTTAATACCAAGCCAAAATAGATGAAACACTTAATTGATTTGATCCACTAAAATTCTTGTAGCCAGGGATAAAAGAATAGGTATACAACTGATATTGGACACTCTAATCTACCTCTCGCATATTGTAAAGTCTCCATCCTGTAGAGCTGGAATTAGTCCTCTTGGGTTGATTGCTAAATACTCAGGCTGTTTATGATCCCCTTGCATCAAATTAACAGTGACAACTTCGTATTCCAAATTGAGTGCGTTTAAAGTCATCAAAACACATCGTGCAGATGGACTTACTGGCAATGAGTAAATTTTGATGGCCATTTTTTTAATATTATCCCTTAAAATCAATATCTGAAAGAAAATGTTATATGAGGAGTTGCCATTAAGCAAATTAAACAATTCCGTTTAAAGTCATATGTTGCACTGCAGCATATATATTTGGACTATAGAGCAGTTTATCATGTATCTACGAACATTCAAATAAATACAACTAAACGAAAACACCACACATCAGCCTTCCTTTGTCATTTTGTTCTGGATATTTTTTTGTCAGTCGTCACTCTAAATTTTTAATTTCATAATCGTAATTCGGCGATTTTGTTCTACCTTTTCTTTAACCCTCAGGATTCGCAATGCTGCAAATATGGTCTAGTCATCCTGCAACCAACTGAAAATCGTTCGATGAAACGACATGACCAAACCATTATAACTAATCCATTTGCATGAAAATCGAATTGGAACTTTTTTCGTCAATCTCCGGCCAATTTAGTACAATCAGTCTTTAATTAAATTCTATTTGAATAAGTTTATATTTAAACAAGAGGTTGTCCACAAGCGGTGTTCGTAAAACAAAGTTTAGATTATATGCTCTATGTTTTTATTGTCCGCAAAAACCCTATATAAATCATAATAATAAACACAATAATAATATATATATATATTATTAGCAACACATACTCACATGATTAAATTCGCCGCGTGTTGTAAATGTTAATTCAAACGTGTTTTAATTTCCTGTTACTGTCAGTTCAGTTGATGAATTGTTTGTTTCATGTTATGCATTTTACGAAAACGTTGAATAAGAAACATTAGGTCTGACCCCTTCTCTCTTACCGTTATCCTGCCTTCGTAAGTTATGCTCCTTAACATTGCCTTACCTGTACCAGACACGTTTATTATAAACTGACAAAAATATCGGCGCCGAAAAAAATAAGTTTTAAGGCACTTATCATCGTTAATAATATAAACACGATGGGCTTCATTAAAGAAAATTGGTTGTCCAATCGCACAGACATTGGTTTTGCTCCGGTTGAATAGTTTGGTTGGTTAGTTTTTTTTCGAGCCAAGTTTCGAACCCATAAAGGCTCGTCTCTAAATGCGTTTTTATATATAATTCGGTTAGTATAGGTCGTAACGCTTGGTGGGTTAGTACGTCGCCTTTTAACGCTTTTAGAATAATCACGCTCTCTTACTCATTTGCTGACAGTTGCTTAAGTGATAACTCTACTATGCGTTTTCCAATTCACGGAAATAAAGCATTAATATCCTAAACATAAATATTTCATCACTTAAAAATCAAACAAATAATGTGCATTAGATTTGGTTAAACATGCTTTCAAAATTGCTTTAAAGTTTAACATCCTTTTAAATAAAATTCCATTTAGTGTAAGTATAACCATTGTACAGATTTAGAACTATATAAGACCCACATGAAAATGAAAAATTGTAACATGCGTTATTTTTTTAAAGGATATTAAAGTTTGGAGCAATCACCGGAAGCCGACTATGCTTCCGGAATCAGATATGGCGAAGCTTGCAACATCGGTATGTGCATTAAGCAACACCACTGCAATGGCACCTTTTTGGACAAAACTGAGGAAAAAGTTCGACATGATGTACTCAAAGAAAGCATTTTTTCACTGGTAAGTCTACATATTGTATATCTTTATGGTCGTTAATTTAGAATTATATTCCCAGTAGAAAAATCTTTAAAATGCGTATGATTTCCTTTAATTAGATGAAACCCACCAAGCCACTGAGTTTATGCAATGTCCTTGCTAAAGGACACAGCCGTATAGCTAGTCACCGGCAGTTTCGAACCTGCAACACTTCGGCTGGCAACGTATTAGCCTACTATACATAAGCTAATTTGGTTGACACTTAATAGATAGTTTTGAAAATGCACTGAATTTTACTGCGGTGGATCATACAAAATGCGTCAATTACACTCATGACAGCAAAGCACAATATTTTTCCGACTTATTAGCTTAGTAGGTTAGTGCGTTAAGTTTCTTGCCTTTTCCCATTCATATTGATAAACATGAATATTTTATCCTATCATATTTTAATACCCACCAACTAACATTAAACCAGGTACAAAAGCGAGGGAGTTTTGCAAGACCAATTTGATTCTGCTCGTGAGGATCTGGTCACTCTTGAAAAAGATTACGAAAACGTCAGCTCGGCAGTATAGGAAGTTAAACTAAAAGATACTAGAATGCAATCTCGGATTCATGTTACATAGATACGTTTACAGAACATAATGGCAGAATTCAAAGTGCCTTGCCATACATATATATACGTTGGAGCAGTAGTAGACTAGTCGACGTTTGTGTGCACCTGAAGAAGGTTCAATTGATAGCTTACACTAGGTTTTATTTTACAAAAATATTTCTGCTATTGTAACATTTTGCCATATATATATATATTGATGATGTAGGAGCATTTAAAAAATAAAATAAAAGTGGAACAGTCTTGTGTACAAACGTTTTTTCGATCTCTCCCAGAAAGACAACCTAACTGTTTATTAAGACTGTTTTTTTGCATATAATTTATTAGGATAGGATATTCATGTTTATCCCTGTGAATGGGAAAACCAAGGGGTTAACACGCGGGCAACCGTCAGATTACCTCGCGCCCACCGTCGGGTTACCGGAGCTATTGCAGTGTGTTGCATATGTTAGACACGTTCCTTCAATTTGGTAGAATTTTAATCCGCTGGGTAGAGGCAATGTCCGTAAAGTGCCTTGCCCAGGGCCACAAACGACTTGCTAACGACCAGTTTCGCACATGCAAACTTTCGGTTGAAAGGCGACGCACTTAACCGTTAGACCAACGGGCCGGACATTATTATAGGTTTTTGGTCGCGTTGTCGGCCACACGACCGTCCCAGACAGTTTTACTTATTATCCTGTCAAATAGCTTACAAGTTAGTACGTCATCTTTCAGCCAAAGGTTCAAGAATAAAATATAAATTTCGTATATCATATAGGCTATCCTAAGTTCACTTAAAACAGAGTTCGGTGTACTGTTGCAAAAGGGACGAAGAAAATGTTTAATCAGGATAGTTTGTTAATACTTAATAAACATGCAATGTCATATTTGGAGGGAAATCGTTCAGGCAGGCTCGAAACCTGATTATACAAAATCACGCGATTAAGCATTTTGACGCCGATATTTTGATAACAGAACTGACATCTTACCTTAAAATTTGAAGATATTCGTACGCCTTAATAAAATAAAAAAAATAATAAAAAATAACATTGAAATGAAATAAGTTTAACTTAGTAAAACGATAGAACATTATATATACCCGGAAAGAACTATATGTGCAATGAAAAAATGTGTAGCCCGTGACATCGCATAGTTTACACAAACGTTCCGACTATTTTCTACACAGATGACAATTGTAGTAACAGTCGAAAAGTTTGTATAAACTATCTTTAAATAAAATCAAAATTAAAAATACTTAAATAAATTAAAAATCCGTGTTTGGTGTTAGAGAGCGTCCCCTTTGAATTGTAATACCAGTTTTCTCAGTTTAGAATTATTACTCTGTGGACTGATAAAAAAAGCATTGACATGTGTAATTTTTTTAATATTTTAACACACCCAAAAAATAATAACAGACCAATACAAAATTCCTGAAATAAAATTCGTTGCGACTGCTGATAAGAACGACGCGTATGAATATTTAGACACAATATATAAACAAGTTAAACTCCGTCACAAATTCTCCACTCCTTCGACCAAGACCGGCGGTTTTTTCAAAATGCGTTCTGGTGGGGAAATTTGTATTCTGTATTTCACAACTAGTCTGCTGTAAGTTTGGCTTTAAAGGCATGTACTAATACTGTTCTTGATAGTGTGTATAATAAAAAAAACTTATTAGGAGCAATACTTTATAAAAATACATGTTATTCATTTGGCGGAATAACACTAATTAGGTCAATGACGTCATCCTATAGTTGAACGCTAAAGCTCTAAATCGAAGGAATGACTCGAGAGCACCCAGCGCGTATGTCTAAGGTTTGGTAGGGTGTTGGTAGTAGATTATTGAACGGTTTTTAACTTGGTTTTCAGCCTTTTAGAAGTGTGCATCATTCTTAGTTTTGAAATTATAAATTAAAACATGGATGAGGACCGAGACACAATAGTTCGTCGTGCCAAACTTGCTGAACAAGCCGAAAGATACGATGATATGTCGGACATGATGAAGAAGTGTGTGACTGATTTTGTTAACAAAAAATTATCAGTCGAGGTAAAATGAACTTGATTTGTAGAGTTTTTTATTATTCTATTAACACCAGTAACTCGTATAATGGCAAATAAATGCTGCTGATATCTTGTGACCTGTCGCGACGGCGCTGATGCCTGTTAGCCTACTCTGTTACTGCACTTTTTATCCGGTCTATATCTGCGACATCCTGCACCAAGGTTTAAAGTTGTTGGGCTGTATCCAATCTTTATTGTGTTATTAGTAACTTCTTACAATTAGTGATGGATTTAAATTATTTGTTTTTTGGAATAAAGCCGGTTTCCATTTAACATCTAAGAGGTTACCAAAGCCAAATATAGTGAAACCTCTTGGGTGATTTTGTATTATTTGAATATCTGTGACATTTGTGTTACACTGTTAAATACTCCTATCCTTTTAATTGACGAATGGACATTTTGGTTTAGATGTCCCAGTAAGATTTAATGATTTTACTAAACTAGTGCACAATACCAGAGTATTTAATGGAAAAGGTTGTATGATACACTGGCATTAAAGCCGATTCCCAGGATATTATGTAATTGCTTCAAAATGTGTATGACACTTAAAAATGTGGAGTAACAAAATACAAAATAAACCTAACTTGCTACTTTAGGTTTAACCTGTTAAATATATAGTCTCTTGGAAATTTAAATAGCTGCTGGACAAATTTGAGGTACCGTACCAAAAGTAGCTAAAAAATAAATTTGCTGTTTCTGTTAATTTTTAACGTAAAAACCGGTTGAAAGTACATAATCTCATGTTTTTGATTACAATGGCAAATTTAAAAAAAAACAGTAATACAGTAAAAAAAAATACAGGATAAAACATAACAAAACCGATCGTAAATACATCCAAAATTTTTATTGTTGATTGTAAAAACTGCCCTTAACTTTCCAGACTGAATTTTCATGTACGATTATAAAAATCATTTAAAAAACCTCTTTAATTTTTTATTGCTTTATTTTTATTTAACATTTCTATGATGTATCATTTGAACTAACCTATTGTAGTCTAGTATTCTACATTTTTACTACCATTATATTCATTTTATTGAAAATTGAACACATTTTCATAGGGCTTGTATTTTTACATGTGTTTTATAAGTGTTAAGCCTTTAAAAGCAATAAAAAAATTCTGTGTTGTGTAATATAAAAACTACATTTTTAATTATGTGTTATTGCAGCACCCCAAAATGTTTAATTATGTGTATACTTGGTATTAACCCTTTAGAAACGAGATTGTTTTTGCGTAGCGCGTTTTGACCGAGTTCGCTTTGTAGTGCTCTAGCGCCTCTCGTGTTATACTTAGAACAAAATGTTCAACACTAGAGTTGTTCGAAATAAAATTTCCAAAATTTTTATTTTTTGATGACGTCACTACTTGGGGGTCCACGTCATATTCTTTCTTATACAATGTTATAGTTTTTGATCTGTTTACAATACAGCTTAACATATTTTTACAAAGTTACTCAGAAACAAATTTCCTACAATTATATTATAGTTTTGGTTTGATGACGTCATCAAAATATTATTACGTCACTGATTTCATGTTACAGGTCCACCCATGCCAAATTTTTTTTTGTTTTTTATTATAAAAAATGTTAGAATAGAAATTTTGATTGTTATTAAGTCCATATTGCTTTATCTTACTATAAATGAAGGGTTTGAACCAAATTGTGGACTATAACTTTAAAGATATTCAAAACCCCCTCAAAAATGTAAAAAAACTTGTAAGATCACATTCGGTACATCCCAAGAAGCGAAACTGATTCTACTGCCATAGAGACATTAAATGAAACAAACCTTTTGAGCGTAGTATTAAAAAAACCTTTTTTTGTGATAATTTTCCTTCAAAATTACACCAAAAAAAGTCATAAAAGTCAACTAAACTTTACTTCAAAATTTCAAATGCAAAGTTATGTTTATTTTTGCTGTTTTTAAAAGATATATCATATAACTTTCCAACAAGACCAAACTTTAGCAGTTTCGACAAGAAATGTTGGAGATTTTTCATTTTGAATGAGCATATGT
>CH002376.1:944740-970129 GCA_000149265.1 Ciona savignyi
CTATGTGACCAGAAAGAAACGTTCATCGCTTAACCTTTTTGTTGATTCTGAGTTTTCGAAGAGCGTCTGCGGCATCTTCCACTTTCCCCTTCCGTAGTAAATAATACGGAGACTCAGGGATCCACCAACTTAATATCAGGTACAATGCGGAAGGAAGTCCGCTAACTCCCACCAGCACCGGCCACAGCGTTTCATTTCCAAGAGCCTAGAGATTAGAATTATTCTTGACTAGGATTTTGCGAACTGGTGTGGGTGTGTTACAACATGCCAATTCCTTTATGCAGCGAATAAGTTTTAAAACCATAATGAACTGATCATTAAGACCGCTTTTTATATACAAATCGGCCTATGTATCGGCGACGTTAAACATTCGGCAACACGTACTAACACCAGCAATCGACTCCTAAATTTCAAGGCACGAGGAAAAACGTGAATAAATTTTTCGGGGACGGATTAAAATGCGGATTTCTTTACACCGGCAGATTAAACATTGATTTTATATAGAAGTCCGTTTAACTCAAATCCGTTATGGTGGGCCAGGGGTTAATTCTGCGTATTATTTCGTCTGCAGAGAAAATCTGTGTTTTACGGAATCGTTGGTATAATCCGCGGTCAAACACCGACGTTTTACCCATTCTTTATTTATAGTGACAAAATTACCAGGACTTTCCAGGTTAGTAACAGCATTAAATAACCACATGTTAGGCTACATTGGGCTTGTCATCAGATCATTTTTATGTAAACATTCGCTATGTCGTCCTTCGCTTTGAATAAAGTTTAACCAAATATGAAGGTCGAAGCAGTACCACAATCACTCAGATTTGTATAAAGTTTTCAGATTTATATATAGTTCATAGTAAACTTATTTAAAGGAAAAAAGGAATAAAGAGTAACATAGGCTATCTTACTTTTGGATGGCCAATGATGGGCACTAAAAAGATTCCTGCAGATATTCCTATTCCGATCGAACTTTGCCAAAAAAGTTGCTGATTCGGGCAACTCATTTCAGTCGCCATAATAGGTACCAGATCTAAAACAGTCTGTATTTTAGTTTGGTTAAATCAGTTTGAATAATTTAAAAACCAGCAACGTTATTGAGGTAATTATTGTATCTAGCTGTGGAGTTGAATTGGTGGCGCACGCCAATCGGCCATACGATCTTTCGAAACAATCTGTTTTATTTTTTTACATTTTAGTGGGCGTGGAAGAGAACGTAGGATGTAAAAAAATAGCTAGTACAGCGTGTTTTATGATTAAGGTGTTCCTTCAAGATTGGTACATCTCATTACATTCCTAAGCTCTTGGCTAGTCCAAAGACACAGCAGACTAGCTAGCACCAGTTCCAAGTCTTCAATGCTTCAGCTGGAAGGCAAAGCACTAACCCACCAAGCAATTCGATGAGACAAGATACAGTTATTCTGTTTAGCTATGTTTGAATACTTAACTGGAAAGCACTCCAAATCCGAACCCAAGGACAAATCTCCCAACTATGAACGCTTCATATGATTTCGTTAGTGCAGCTATCAGAGCGACAATCACAACGCTCAAGAGTGTTATGACATGACATATGCACAAGAGCTGTTTTCGGCCGATAGCCTTGATCAAGTAATTGCTCGCTATCCCTCCAAGCAGCCCACCAGCCAGAATCAACGACACAATCAACGTTGTCACTAAAAGTTCAGTATGTTCATCCATCGGGTCTCCATAACGATTCTGTTTGACAATTGTGAAAAATAAAGTTTGGTTTGGTTTATTGTATTGCTCCTCTATTAAAAAAGAATAGCACAGTTTAAAAAAGATGCAGGAGAATACAGCAAAATTACAATAGTTAAAAGACAGTTAGCAGGACCTTTTCATGTTATTCATATAAAAAACGGTTTTCGTGAAGGGTTAATCGCGCGTTTCACATTAAACTTTGTAATAAAATATAGGCCTACATAAAATACAACGGAGTACAAATAAAGGTGTCCCGTTTTAAAGGAAATCAATTAACATACATATATATATATAAGATAACCGATAGCACTGAAAATATCGTGAGCGAGTAATCAATCACGTGTTCTATACAGAGGCATTTCTCCAGGTGCAGCTGGAACTAAATCTAACTTGATTAATCGCGTTTTTTAAGCAACGTGACTGATCTTTCATAAACATTGGGTTTTAAAGGATGTCAATTTAAACCCCGCGGCAAAAATCTATTGCTTCTGTATTTAATCCTATGAGACCGCAACCGATCAAAATACGCTTTGAAGGATATGTCACCGGGGTTCACAACTTCTAGTATTTAAATCTACTAAGAAATATTGTATTGCCTAATACGAACGATAAGTAATAAAAATACTTAATCTAGTTATGAAGTTTTATGTTTTGGCAATATAGTACACAATATAGCTTATTGTTTCATTTTTTTCTTCTATTTTTCGACTGGCCACCCAAAGCCAATTACTAATAGATCAACAATTTTCTTATCAGGGAAATCGCCACATTGTGTCATGTCTCTTATGCAGGAGTTGTTGTTTTTATTTCGGAGTTATTGTGCCTAATAAGGTGAAAAATATTTTACCCTCTATTTAAACCATTATACCACTACATGTAACATCCGCTAAGTGTTTTACTAAACAACACCGGTATCATATCAACTAGCAACAGTGACTTGCTTCTACCCCTACCGTTACACACACACATATGCACACATCCTTGTATACATATGCGTACTTTCATACATGCACATACAAAATCGAACTTTCACATTTGTACATGTGCACATACATATTCGGACTGGATGTCCGACACGCAAATTATAGGTTACATTTTTAAACTAATAACCTAAAAAAAATGATCATCAACGTCGCTTACCTTGTGGGTTTCGTTAAATGTTTCTTGAAGTGACGAAATGATAGGGTTCAATAGTGTCACACTGAAACCTACTTGTATCGCGGCAAGAGGGACCGTCATTGCCAAGCAGAACATCCCGAATCTTGAGTTTTCCTGGCAAAAATGGCCATTTTGTAATGGAAAAACGCAAAAGAGTTTAACACACTACAATCTTCGGATTATCACGCCACCAGTATGGGGTAACTTGATCCATTGCAATTGTGACTTCAAGATAATCTTAGATGGCCTTGTGCAAACATGAACGTTTGATTGCGATTTTTACGGTTTAAAATTATGTTTTTTTTTATTTTTTATCAATCGAACACGACCGAAATAAAAAGTTACAACAAAATAAACCCACATGACTGTCTTTACGCTTCGAAATCCCCTATAATTTAACATAATCTCTATGTTCGTTAACACGTAACAAAATCCCTTGCATTAATCCGGCCGGTTGATCCAACGACTACATAGGCCTACAACATTACACCATAAACGTAGCAAAAGTTTTAGTTTATTTTTTGCCACTTTATTACATTAAAGAAGAAGGGCATACTTATTTAAGTTAAGGAGACAGGATAAAACACCAAAACTGCAGTAGTTAAAACACGTCAGTGAATACACACACTATAATGAAGGAAAAATGACGTGGCTGTTAAACCTTACTTTAACGAAATGAACCAACCTTACCGGCTCCGCCATCTTTGATTTTCTCCTCTGTGGTTATAAACGAATGGACGACCTTCTTTTAAAGTCCTTTTATGTGTTGAAAATACCTAAACCCCTTTTTTTACAAAAAAAATTACTTGTCAGCATAATAATATTGTAAAGCGCTCTTGATTGGCGTATTTTAAAGTTCTCAGTCAAAAAAAATCCTAAATTGAAGATTAACCCAATAGCCAACCGTTTTATGAGTTAACTCCCATTCAAAGAATTTACCCAAAAGTTTATCCGGTTGTAAATGTGTATTGGTAGCATGGCGACTGTGATTTTAATTGCCCAGGGGCAAAACGTGAGTAGCATATTCAGCGCTTAATTTCGAGAATGTTCGCAGTGCAATAATATTTTGTATTTTTCTGGGCAGTAGTCGATTTTATAACAACATTGCATCGCCAATAAGCTCGTTATTGTAGAGCGTCGGTTTGTTAACCGAGATGTGGCCACGAGATCGTAAGATCGAAACCAACCTCTATCTGGGCACTTATGAGTTCTTGGACAAGGCACCTACCGGACTACCCTCAATACCTGCGTATTATTCATTTTTTCATTGTTCAAATAGGCAAAATTGTTCCCTCCAACATTTGAACTAAGATCAGCTCATTCATTCGTAAGACACTTTGCGAATAGGGTTTATTATACGGTTTTAACTGTTAAATGTTATCTTTCAGCCTTGACATAAACAATTATAGCCCAGCCCTAATTGAAATGTAGTTTAAAAATTATTATTTAAGATAATAAAAGTATGAGACAGATAATTAAAGTATCTATCCCTACATGAACAGTTGTTGAATCTAAACTAGACCGTAATATGTAGTTGTGGCGCGGCAATTATCTGATTGTCACCTAAACATAGGGAATTAATGTATTAAAAGGTTCAAAACATGGTTAGTTCAAAATATAGTTGATAAGACCTTTAAAAAGTAATGACACAATGTCTTCATCATATATAACACACTGTATTAGCTTCGGTAATCTTACGAGGTAATATGGCGCCGAGATTAATTTTTTTTAATTATGAAAAAATCTAAGACTTTCTATGGGAGGATTTTGAGTGACAGCCCTTTTTATGAGGTCAGTTTGCATTGGAGAGTTAGGCAGATTAATTGGTTAGGCGCCACTTCTTACTCTTTGTTCGTGTGCTGAACAAATTTAACAGAACAAAATACGTATCTTTTCTTTTTTTTTAACAAAATACGCATCTGAACTACATGAAGAGTCAACGTCAGGTGACGTGTACCACCTAGCGGACGCTACCTAAACTCAGTGGATTAATCTCTCAATATATACACGATATAATGTGGCGATTTCCCTGATTAAGGAAATTTTCTATTTTACACAATTGTTCGGACGGCCAGTCGAAAACAGAAGGAAAATTCTACCCGATATATATTCTGTGGTATAACTCACGCTAAACAATACCTATTTTTATCACGTCAAACAATACTTATATTGAACCTTTGAAGCGTACTTTGACCGGTTGTGATCTCATAGGTATAAATGCAGGACAAGCTTTTTGCCGCAGGGTTTAAAACCCTCGAAACTCAATGTTTATATAAGATCGGTAACGTTGCTTAAACGTGATTACTCAAGGGAGGTTTATAGTGCTAGCTGCACCTGGAGAAATGCTTAAGTATAGACGTGATTACTCTCCAACGATAATTCGACTGGCTTCTGTCATTCTATATGTATATTTTATTGCTCCTCTTCGGAGTTCTGATGGAAAAACATTTTGATTTTACCTTGTTTTTTTTTGTTTTTTTTACCTTGTTTTTATATTTTTTCTGCCTTGCGCTGGTGACAGGCATGCCATGTTGCCAGATTATTGGTATAAAAGGGTTATCCAATAAGGTCAAAACCTTTAGGAATCTTAGCTGGCATGTTAAGATTTTGCAACGATCTTTATTTTTTCAAAAAAAGAGAATTCCCACAACCGGGATAAATTTAAAAAAGAGTAAATTGATTAAGTACTTTCGGCGTTATCTCCGATTTCTTCGTATAAAAAGGAATCTACCCCCAAAAATGTTAAGAAAATGAAAGATGCTCAACATGAATCAGAAAAAAAAGTAGAATTAAAATTACTTAGTTTACCAGAGAACTCCTCCAAAATAAACTATGCATAAACAATCATAAATACAATATCATAAATACAGAGTGTCAACCACGGGTTTTCCTGACGCAATTTACCCAGAATTTGCCATTGTAGATACTAACCATATTAGCTATAACAACACCAACAGATTTAACTCGATTGGAAATTTTCTACCTTATTATATCAAGCTTAAATGTGACTAATCATTAGTTTCATTGGAATTAATAAATGGGGATTTCCCAGAAAAGGGTTAAAGATAGGTTTAGGGCATACGGATCTTTTTTGTTTGTATTTAAATTTTATGTTTGTTTTAGGCTTGTGTTTGATGCTAGTAAAATAACCGAGGAAATGCATAGACTACAATATTATAGTAAATCCTATAATGTCAGCCCAGTAAAATCTAGCCTTGTGTGAGAATTGAACTAACGACTTGGGAGAGAATAACGCAGGTGCAAGTACAAAGTGAAGAACATAGCCCTTAAAAAAACAAACAAAACGGGAGCAACGCAGTTACAAGAAACGTATACCACAATGTTATGAAAACGTTCCTGAAGTCGTCGCCTCCACGCACGTTACCACACCGAATTTATCACCGGTTGATGTGACGTCAGAGCTCTGCACTGCTTTACTGGAGGACTTTCCGCGCATAAAAAAATGTACATTTCCCCCGAATGTTGCAACACTAATATCTTATAAAGTTCCTACCTACCTAACTGTAGGAATTTACGTAACAAATCGCAATTTCTATGATGCTAAATCAATAGAATAATGGGTTTACCTATACCAGCAGTTACTTCTCAACGATGCGCCAACATCACATTAATTTTTTTTTTTACCGAGCCAAGTTTCGAACCCATGATGGGCTGGTCACAAGGACCGTTTTTAGTATAAGAGTAGGTATATGTATCGGTCGCGTTAACCATTTGGCCACACGACCGTACTCATTAATTTAAGTTAGTCTTAAGTTTGTCTGATCGAAACCGATCTACCGGATGGAAACCGGTCATTGTTTACCCGACAGTATGCGCAATGATGCAATGGATATTTCTTGGTAATGCCCCATTTCCATTAATTCAAAATAAATCAAAGAAACGTCAGTTACTTGGCAAACGGAAAAAAGTTCCTGATTAATTTAGGCGTTGAATTATTTTCACAGACTAACCATCCACTCATAGTAGTGCAGAGTAATAAAGCTCATGACACATTCGAACACAGTAATACAACTCACGCTTACAGTCGCACATAGTTATAATTTAAATCCTCACAGTCATTTTCTTAATAAAATGGGTAAAGTCACTTTTTATTGATGACAACACTTACCGTTTATATAAAACATAAATATAATGATATTTGTCAAAATCGGTTGGTTGAATAGGGTTGGGGTTGGGTGGTGTTAACTTGATATTTTTAAACCGCAAGCTTAACAAAAAATATAATTAAGATTCTACATTAGTATTTATTTATTGGTATGGGCGGGTCCCCTTTATAAAACTCATAAAACTGAGTTTTTGACGTCTGATCAGTGTTGGATAGCGCTAAGAATTCTTCACCAAAAGTATTTAGTTAAAGGTGGAGTTAGATATTCCTTCATATTGCGCTGACACTTCCTTGGGTGAGCGTTAAGAGCGTTTATTGACATTAACCGCACATAATAATATGGATAGAATAATTTAATAATAACTGCCAGAAGCTTAAACTATACAGTAGAACATAAATTACGTTTTAATTTTAAGTGTAATTCAGTTTTGTGATACATTATCGGATTTAAATAACAAAACTGTTAGTATTTATTTCGTGTAAGAGAACGTTGAATCACATAAAAAATATAATTATTTTCCAAGATGGGTTAAATTATATGGTTCGTAGGAAATATTCCGTACACTGGCTTCGTGTCTACAGTTCACAGATGAGTCGTTTGCGTTAATCGTTCGGCAACAAAAATGATGTACTTTGCATGAATTGAATATTTACATTGTTAGGCTATAACAGGCATAGTATAATGAATTTAAACTGATGTAAAACCCCAAAATATATTTTATTGAATAGCAAATGTAATTCATGCTTGAAGAATACCTGGTATATTTGTGGTTATTTGCATTATTGCAAGGTGATGATTAATTTATTACTAGTCTTCTCTTGGCCTGAACTTCATCTCGATAAACTTCAGTGAGTATTTTCTACTGTGAAATTGACTCCAACTTGCAGCTCGGGTACTTAAGGTTTGGTCTTTTATGTATTCCCCATTTAAGTTGGAGTAGAGACAGCTACCATACCACCAAGCTCCATGGTATTGGACAGCGCAATTACGCCCGTCGGAATCGTTGTCCACGTCCTTGGTAGTAAAGGGTTGCCCGTCGTGATATGAAAGCGAATCTCCTACACAAATGATAATTGAAAGCGATTAGGGATTTCCAACCCTCATATGTTTACATTCTTACCTGCATTCCCAGAGTAACCTGACACATTTAAAGAATACTTTTCTTGAGCGGAACCAATGGAAAATGAGCTGTTAATATAATTTCTATTAAAAAATTAATTGTACATTTGTATGGTTCTTACCTATATTTTGCAAACTTTTTCACGTTTACCCAACTTTCCAATTCGATCCGTAATTCATATTTTCCGGATCGAGTAAGAGCATGAAGATTTTCGTTCCCTAAATTTAGATTCAATGATCTTAACTAAATGAAGCAATGAATATTAAAAACAAATATTATGAAATTTAAACTCACCCAACCAGAACTCGTTGCTAAGGTTTCCAAACATTCCCTGATATTCAGTCCAAGTTCGATAGAAATCTTCAGAACCATCCGTTCGACGCTGGAAAACCTAAAAAGTTTGTTTATTAGCTGTGAGAAACAATTCCATAACTAAAACTCCGACCAGCCAACCACCGTTGTCAGTGGTTTGATCGCAATAAACTTTCAAATTTTGCTGATTTGCCGGGTTACATATGACATGTATTCCACTTTCGTTGAGTCCAAACCGCAATGCTTCTTTGCAGCTTGTGGGTAATCCTAAACCAAAAAATAATATAATTTACAAAAGAATGTCAAACTTGGGCTTGTTCGGTCATGCTATACTTGGTAGCACTGAACGTTTAAGTGTTTATGTAATATGTGGTCATTAGCCTAAATTAAGTAAATACTTAATTCTCAACTCATATTTTAGATGCTATAGCCTCACAGTGGTTCATAATATACGGCATTCCTACTCGCAATGGTAGAATATAGGCTCCACCCATATAAGTCTACGGAGGAGAAAAGTCAATATTCATAAAGGTTGCTCACCATTGTGAATCACCCAATCCACAATTATCATCGTGTCCCAGCCTGTGGGCTCGTCGGTTCGCACAAGTTCAAACAAAAAACCGTGGGTAAAAATTTCTTCCACTGTTAAGTTGAATTTATGAGGAAGGTTTGGATCTCGAGGTCTTGCTGTTGCGGCAATGAAATTTGGGACGGAACTCTGGCACATGGTGTACTTAACAAATGCCTTCTGTTTCGAGAGTTTTGAATCCGATTGTAGCTCAGAACTTCCTTCTTGTCTTTCTGTAATGTTTTGGTTTAATACTAATAATGTAAGATAATTATTATTCATATTAAACTCTATTTAAATTTTACCTGATCCAACTATGTATAAACAACTGAAGATGGTCAATAAGGCAAAGTATTTCATGATTAATGGTTTTAAATAAATTTGAATCTTACACTTGACCTGCAAGAAAACTGAACATTTAGACCTTGTACAATTGAAACACTTTTATTTGAAAATCAGTCAACTGAAAATTATATAAACGCAACAAGTAAGCAGGTTAATACGGTTATGTTGTACTAAGAATAAATGCGTTAATTCGACCAATAGGCACACTATCGTTTACTGCACAACTTCATTTAGCAAATGTCGTTAAAATTCACGGAAATCTAGAACTTCATTTCCGTGACGTATACACACGTTTACAATGAGTGTATTGTCTTGCACACTGTGACAAATGATAAAATAGATTTTTAATCATACATTATCATATGCTTACTTTATTTTATTACACATGTATGACGTGGTACTTAATTTTATTCTTTTGTATTAATTGTTACTGCACGAGTTGGTCACATCTATATTGAGTACGTCATATAGTGTGGTAGAATAAGAGGCAATATGTGGTGCTTAAACGACGATGTGGACGAGGTAATCTGCAAGCAAAAACGCATGCAAAGGCATTCTTGTTCGGAAATTGTGAATCGGATTGCAGCTCTGGGCTTCCTTTTTGGGATTTCGGTCTATCTGTAATGTACGGGTTTAACAAAATATACGCCATTTGAAAAAAACTAACTTCGTCACCTGAACCAACAATGTACAAACCACAGAAAATGGTCATTAGAGCAAAGTATGTCATGATTTGTTTTTTAAAACTGATCCTATAGGCTACAGTTAACATGCGAAAACTGCAGAATACAATAAAAGTGTTAACCTACACTTTAATCCACTGCAACGTATCTAAACACCCACCATAAAGTAAGTCAACAAATAAATTGATTGTAAAAATCCATGTAAACGGCAAACAATTAGTTGACGTCACAACTGCCATGTTTGTTAAAATTCACTGAAATTTAGAACTGACGTAAAACACACGTTCTGCGTGACGTAAACACACGTTTACAATGAATACACAGAGTTACTTACAGTATATAGCTGTGGTTATATTCTTTTTACAAGGTGTCATTAGGGATTTTGTTCCGATTTCCGATGGAACACATTTTGATTTTACTTTGTTTTTTTTCTTTTCTTTTTTTCTGCGTAACGCAGGTGCGAGTAGGGTCCCTAACCATAGTTTGTATTTATACACCGAGTATGTAGTTTGTTTTTGCAAGCATAAACGCATGGGTCCCTAAGGTATAAGAATCCGATCTTGTTATCCATGTTCATTATACAATATGTTGTCGTCAAAAAAATAAAGCTAAATTGCTAAAACAGCCCGATTGAGTTTTTCATGGCTACGAGGAATTTCCCTTGGTTAAGTACATTCCTATGTTTTTACATATCTGAGTCATGTTGTCTAACAATTCATACAGTTTTAATCCGATTTGACGACTCCTTGTTGAAGATGCCGGGAAATATGGCGTGCCTGTCACAATCATGTTTTAGAAACAAATTTTAATTTTTAGGGTATTTCCCTAAGTATTTTTATTTCTTGAATATTTCCTAGGTATTTTATATTGAAAAATGCCGTTTTGGGTTTTGGAGTCTCAGGGAAACCCCCTAGAATTTATTACCCAAAATATTGTTTCTGCATATCTAAATCATTTTGTCTAACAAATCACAAAGTTTTATTTAGTTTTTTTTACCCCTTGTAGTAAACGTCGTGGCGACATGCCATGGCTGCCAAGCGTTTAACTAAAAATAACGAAAAAAACGGACAAAAACAATATGATAACTAGCAACAATTCACGTTATTTTCCGTATATTTTTTCAAGTTGATGTTGCATTACGCATAGAGGTTTTTCATCGTAAGCCCCAGGGCAATTCTGCTAATGGCATGTCTAAACCTGATACTATACTGCTCTTGGGTACGAAAAATGTGGTTATAATTGGTAAACACAATCGTGCGTTTATTAAATCTACATACACCTTATTAACGTAATGAGTGGTTGGTAGATGTCCGATTGCAAAATCGGGGTATTACTATAACACGCTAGCGTATATCTAAAGCCTAATTAATGTTGGGAAATTATCAAACTAGAATTAAGGACACGAATTTCCTTTTCATAAGTTTGTATTTTGTATGCACTGCTACGTATAGTCGTTACATAACTTGTGTAAAACCATTAATAAGATGAAGTCGCCATTATCGTTCCGTACAAACAGTTAAGTCGAAACCGACAGACTGTGCAAAAATCTGTAAAATAAGGTTTTATACTTAATTTATTTATTAGCTGATATTATTTAATAATTACATAGTTTCTGGCATGTCTTGTGCGGAACCATGTAGACATTTCGGCTTTTCATATTACAGTACTCCGTACAGTCAACGTTAGCAGAAGCGGAGGTTAGGCCGACTAGTAGTAGCAGCAGGAAAACCGTCTTCATAACTTTACCTGTTGACTCTAGCTTTCGCAAATCTAAAATGTATCTCGTCTTTCGAAACATGAGATATAAATACTGCGATGATACAATCAACATATGGCGCTTATGAGAAGGGAATTTTCTACATGACTGAGAACATGTATTGTTTATGAAGTATGTGATGTATTACAATCGTGATTTTCTATGGCATGCCTTTCACAATCATGATTTGAGAACAAAGTCTTATTTTTAATCTCTCGTGTGAACACGTGGCAATTCAACTGATGGCCGTGTTTTACATTCTGCGTTTCCCCCAATAAATTTAGTACGGCCGGTTGGTCTAGCGGTTAAGTTCGTCGCCTATCAACCGAAAGGTTGCAGATGCGAAACTGGTCGCTAGCTAGAAGGTCCTTCGGCAAGGCACTTTACGGACATTGCCTGAACCCGCCGGATTATTGGGTTCGCATTAATTGAAGGAACGTGTTTATCATACACAACATACTGCAATAGCTCTGGTAACCCTTGGTTTACCCATTCATTGGGATAAACATGAATATCTCATCCTAAATAATACAAACTGTTTTAGATCTGGCACCTATTATGGCGACTGAAATGAGTTGCCCGAATCGGAAACATTTTTCAAAAAAATGATTGGAATTAGATTATCAGCAGGAATACTGTTAGCGTCAATCATTGGTGATCCAAAAGTAAGAGATGCTACATTACAAACCAGCTGACATTGATTGAACTTTATTCAACACGACCGAAGATATAACAATTTTACATAAAAAAACGATCTTGTGAAAGGCCCATCATGGGTTCGAATATTAGCTCGGTAATAAAAAGAATTTGTCACAATATAGTAAGCAGCAGTTAAGGTAATCTTAATGTTGTTGTTGTGCGGTCTTACTTAACTCGGAAAAGTCCTAGCAATGTTGGCTATATAGATACGGACTGGGTACAACGCGGTTTTTTTGACCGCAGATTAATCCGCAAAATCGCGTAATCCGCTGAATTATACTAATTACTACCACACCTTAACGGCGTTGAGTTTAAACAAACAACCATATAAAATCAATATTTAAGTCTGTGGATGTAAAGAAATTCGCGTTTTGTCCTTACCTTGTGGCCTAAAATACAAAAATTATTAAAAAACAGAATTCGATTGGTCATGTACGGTCGTGCGGCAGAATGGTCAACGTCACCGATACATATACCGCAAGCGGGGATCCCCCTACATCTTGTGACGTTTGCATCTATGGAAGTGTTTGGAGTTTCATTTATTGCGGCTATATTCGTTGTTAGTGGATGGTGTATGATTGTTTGTGGTTATAAGAAATCTTTTATTCGCGGTTGACCTGTTACCACAGGGTAATTGGATTTCTGTTTTCTTTTTGAAAAAGATTCTTTTTTTAAACGAGTTGATTCATGTGTAGACCAAACACTAAAGCATTGTCGTTTCGTTTACAAAAGAATGCAATAATTTTAGTAGCCAAGTATTAAAATTATCTATGCGGCATTCACGGCACATCACATCTAATATACGTCGGGGATATTATATTAACAAAATATTTAACGCGCATTTATAAATACACGAAAAACAAATAGCTATAACCATTTATCTAATAATTTTATAATTGGTGACATGCTGTCCCTATGTTTTTTGATCACTATATTACTGTTGAGGGAATTGCGCTAATCTAACGAAAGAATAAGTATTCGTGTGTTAAATTTTTAAAACAAAAACGCAGCTATGCTACGAGTCATATTGGAATAAACGAGTCATATTTGGAACGGTGACGTGTTACCGCCGTACCGCAATGCTACCGTTGCGTCAAGCGTTAAAACGAAGAAAATTTGAAAGTTTTCTTCCAACTGGTTTCGGGACTCCGGTGTTATCGCCTCTTACTGGTATGGTGAACTGCTTGCCGGAGTTATTTCCTCGTCGCGATTTCGTATTTCTGAAAAAATGAACAGACAGGCGATTGTGTGGTCGAATAGGATATTCATGTTTATTCCCGTGAATGGGAAAACCAAGGGGAATAACATACGGGAAAATCGTCAGATCACCTCGCGCCCACCGTTGGGTTACCGTAGCTATTGCAGTGTGTTGTATAATTTGAATATGATAGAAATCGCTGGGTTCAAATTTTCTTTATATTTCTTACATTTTCCCGCTATCCGCTGTTTGGGGGAACGGTTTTCTCGCTTTAGTGAGCGTTTTCACGTCGTTCCCGTAATTTTCCTTGGTTAAATGAGACGTCGGTTCCAATTTAATTGGCGGCAAACGAACATGTCCGGTTTTTCTGGTACCCGGCCTTTCTGTAAATAGGAGTTGACGATCGCTGATTACTGTCCGCCAGAGGGTAGCCGAGAGTAGATGACTTTTTGGCTAAAGGGAACTGCGGGTGCGACGTCTTTGAACCACGCGGCGATCTTCTTGAAAACGTCGGCGGTTTTCGGGACAAAATATCGTTCAACATCTAAAGTAAAAATCTAATTTTGATAATTACGAAGTTAGGTTTAGACGGGATATTAATCTTAGGTTATCTAATGTTGATAATGACGATTTTCCGTGTATTAACGCCCATTGCGTTTTCCCATTCACGGGGATAAACACAAACATTCTATCCTATACTAATGTATATTGCGCCGACCTTTCTTTTATAGTTTTTCCATCGCAAATTCGAGATCCATCTTTCGAAAGCATTTTCCTCGCTTAGGAAGCGCGACTCGGCGTGGTGGAGCATCTCGCGCACTGTCACCACCTTGCGGATATCCGACGCCCCGGTCAAAGTGGCTGGAAGAGATATATGATAAGTTTATCCTTGTGGGTGGGTAAATCCTCGGGACCTTTATAGAATAGCATATGATATTCATGTTTATCCCCGTGAATTGGAAAAGCAAGGGGGTTAACACACGGGAAAACGTCAGATCACCTCACCCACCGTCGGATTAACGGAGCTATTGCAGTGTGTTGTGTATGATTGAGACTTTTCTTCAATTTAGTAGAACCCATTAATTCGCTGGGTTCAGGCAAAGTCCGTTAAGTGCCTTGCCCAAGGACACAACCGACCAGTAGCGACCAGTTTCGTACCTGCGACCTTTTGACTGAAGGGCAACGCACTAAACTAAACCAACAGACTAATATGTTGGGCTCACATTCGTAAGAGAAAAATGAACGATATTTATGAAATTTACGAACAATCGTAAAATGCAGATGTCCAGAAAAAGGGGCCGGTGGGTTGGTGCGTGGTTCCCTAGAGTTAAAGGATCGAAACTGGTAGTTTGCTAGTCGGTTATGTCCCTGGAAAAAGCTCCTAACGAAAAAAAAATTGACGAGGCGCGGTTTTCTATTCACGGAGATAAAGTATGAACACACCATCGTATCTTAAGAAGATCCCCACCGTCGGATTACAATACTATTGAAGTTTTTTACACACGAGTCGGAGATATTGCTGCAGTTTGTGTTTAACCCAATGCAATACGAAAGAACGAACTGGTCAAAGCACAATCAGAATAAGCATTTATTAAAAATAAGTTCAAAGGTCAAACGCCAAGTCATCATCACCATTAGAATATACTCACACGATCTTTCTAATGCTACCACTGTATGACGCGGCACAATCAAACAATCGACTTTTGTTGACGTCATAATGTAGGTTGATCTAAGGTCCTCTCCAACACCGAAGTAGTCGCCTTTTTCCATTTGACCTTAAAGATAGGATATTATAATTTTTTACCGAGTCAAGTTTCAAACACAAGATGGGCTCGTGGCATGTATGGGAGTCGGAATATGTATAGGTCACGTTAACAATTTGAACACACGATCATTTAGTATATATTTTTCCCGTGAATGGAAAAAAACGCAATGGGCGTCAACACATGGGAATCGTCAGATCACCCCGTCCCATCGTCGTGTTATTGGAGCCATTGTATAATATGTGCTGTATATAATTGAGATGTTCTTTCAATTTTGGTAAACCAATTAATCTACTAAATTTAGAAAATGTCGGCTAATTGCCTTTCCAATAGACATAGCTGAACTAGTGACCGGTTTCAAACCTGCAACCCTTTAACTAAAACGCGTGGTAATAACCCACCAAGCTAGAATAGACAAGAATATTCATGTTTATCCCGTGACCAAGGGAGTTAACACACGGGCAATTGTCAGATTACCTTACGTCCACTGTCGGCTAACCGGAGCTATTGCAGTGTGTTGTGTATATTATCGACACGTTCCTTCAATTTAGTAGTACCAATTAATCCGCTTGGTTTAGGCAATTTTCATTATATGCCGTGCCCAATGACACAACCTACTAGCTAGCGACCAGTTTCGTACTTGAAACCCTTCGGCTTAAAGGCGACGCACTAAACCACCAGACTAACCTGTCGGACTAATCGACCGGCAAAACAACAAGTAACAACGTCGTGCATGTTAATACACAACCCCGAAATAACCTACCAATAACGAGAAATCGCTTGCTGAAGGTTTTGCTTTTACTCTGCGTGGATTTGGGGGCATCTGGTGCGGGCAACGATAGCATGGTCTGTCCCTTTCCCAAATGAGATGTTGTCTCTAAGATGGTGACTTCCTACAAAGATAAAATGTTACCAGTGACGAACTCGTCCACTAAAATGCAAGGACAAAGAAAAAATACAGACTGAGTAAGATTCACATTTTCATCCCCGTAATTGGAAAAATACATTAGACCGAAAGTTTAGAAGATTCGAAACTGGTCGCTAGCTATAGTTGGTTGTGTCTTTTGAAAGGGGACTTCGTTGACTTTACCTGAATCATATGAATTGATGAGTTGTACTAAAATTAATTATATAAAACATACTGCAACACCACAAATTAACCAACGGTGGACACAAAGTAATCTAAACTTTACTCGTGTGATAATGTTACACTATATAGGATGAGGGTCACGAGGTAATTTAATGATTGTCAATCTTGATAACCCCCCTTGTGTTTTCACGGGGTTAAAACATAAATAAACCTGTACACATATATACACTATGTAGTTACGCGGTTAGCTTCGACCGGTTACCTACCTTGACAATCTTGCATATCCCGGACACAATGAAATACATGTGCTCTGGTGTTTCATCTGTGTCGCCCAAGATAATAGAATCGGTGAGGAATTCAACGACACGACAATTACGGTTTATAAATGCGAGACCGTTTTTGCTCCAATTTCTATATAAAAAAAGAGTTAGGTTTAGACGGGATATTAATCTTAAGTTATAATGTGGTTATTACGACTTATTTTCTATGGGTTTTACGACCGCGTTCTTATATTTTCTTCTACTATTTAATTTTTATTTCCCCATGACTTTCTATAATTTAAAACGGCTGTTGGTGTGCTGCAATAACTTCCGACGGTTGGCGCTAAGGTAATCTGACGATTATGAAAGTAAAAACGCTGTAGTACGAATTTGCAAGGTAATCCGACGATCACCGGTACCTCGGGATACCGTTCCCACATTTTCCCATTTTCGGCAACACAAATCCCATTCTTATATGGGATTTTTTTCAAACATCCCTTTTAATCAAAACATTTAAACAAACATAAACCCTCCTCTGAACACTAATCTCGACCCCAGAACTAACCCTTACTGCAACCCCATGTTTAAAACTAACTCTTATGTCATAATCTTCATTTTAATGTGCGGTTTCCCCCCCTTCCCTCCTTCCCACTTTCCTTCCTTATAGATTTTCCGTTCTTACGCGAAAAATGAGATCGAGCGCAGCATCTGCATCTTGTCCTCCCACTCTTGCTCGCAACTCCTTCGGAGGACCATATTGAAGTCCGGCTTGTCCAGACGAAGAAACTGAGAGGTTCCTTTGGGAGGTGAAGTGTAAATCAAGAAAACCGAGAAAAAATGACGAAATCCCATGCATAAAAGCGCGTAAAACACACCTTTGCAGTCAACTATGGCGAATATATTAATCATGAATAAATTTTAACGGTTATGTTTCAAAATAAGGTTTTAATCACGAATATCTCGAAAAAGGCAAAATCTCTGCATAAAAGCGTCAAACAATAAATAAACCTACCTTTGCAAACTATGGTAGCAGATCTCTTATCCTCCTGTATCAGCGCCAGCTCACCAAACGAACTTCCGGCTGGGATCTCGGAAACCACGTGATTTTTCCGTTCTCCAGTTCGGTTGTCCAACTGACTCACCTTTGGCAAAACGGGACTCGGTAATATACCGTTTATAAAATTCAGATGTGGGAAAACAAAGTTCTTGTTGGGCTGGTTTATTACATGAATAATATTGAATATCTTGATTACATGGTGTGGTTAGATACAGTCTGCGGGCTGGTCAAAATCCCTTCACGAGCCGGACCCAGCCCGCAGCAGTATGTTGCCCATGGCTGTTTTAAATGATAAAAGCCGTAGTATGTCTATATCGTATCACATATTTCCAGTAAACCGGGTGTTTGCACGAGGTATAATCTAACCATTGTTATAACTCTTTTAAACTGATCTGTTGTGTATGATAAAGGTGTTTTCACTTTTAGTACAACCGCCCAGGCAAACCCATTAACCTACTGGGTCTTTAAAATCTCCATAGCATTTCATACACTGCAATATTCAGTAAAACCTGCCATTTAAACGAGGTAATCTGACGATCAGCCATGTAATAACCAGTGATGGGATTCAAGAGGTTCGCATGGGTTCGGTCGAACCCGTTCTTGGAACGTCGGAATAATCACCGATCCGATTCTTGCTTTTTTTACCGACATTAAACCTTATTAGGAAACCTGTTGTTAGTAAGTTCGATAAAAAAGAGAACCTGTTCTTAAAATTTTAAATCCCATCACTGGTTATAACCTCTCCTGTCTCCGAAGAAAAACGTTAAAACGAGGTAAAACGACGTGTAAAGGCGTAACGTTTTATACTTTTAAACCAATGAATTTTTCAATAGAACCCTAGTCAATTCTAAGCTTCTAAACCAATAATTTTAAGTGACATTTCATTTTAAAGGTTCACGCTACATTAACATCACACTTATTTCCGGGTAATACCTACCTGTACCATAACACTTCCTGTAACGATGAAATACATGGAGAAACCTTGGTGGCCTTCCTGTATAATAACCCGTCCGTCTTCAAACGTTTCGAAGTGCATTACTCTTGCCAGCTCTCTCCTAACCATATGCGTGTATTTGTGAAAGCACTGGAAAACGAGAAGTTGGTAGGGCGGTAATCTCAAACCCAGCGTTTTTCGGTTGAATAGCGTGGTGGGTTAGTGCGCCGCCTTTCAACCGAACGGTTGTAAGATCGAAACTAATCACTGGCTACAAATTCTGTTTATGTGCAAGACGCACACCGCCCGAACGATGGATTAATGGCTTGAACTATAACAGCACAATAACCTGATAATATGAAGAATATTGTAATAGTTTCGGCAACAATACCGTGGAAGCGAGTTATCAGACGGTAACCGTAGATAAATACTTCAACTTGATTTTTTAACCCGAAAGGATACAAACTGACAAATCCGACGGTGTTCAACAATGGTAACGCGAACACCGGTGTTAATCACCGTCGCTTAATACACACACCTAAACCACAGCCGCATTAGAGTGAACACCGAATAGGATAGGATATTTATGTTTATCCCAGTGAATAAAAAATGCAAGGGTCAATACACCGGCAATCGTCAGATTACCTCGCACCCACCATCGGGTCACGGAAGCTGTGGGCAGTGTGTTGAGTATGATTGAGACGTTATTTCCGTTCTAGTAGAACCCCATAATTCAATGGTAATAGGGGATGTCCGTTTAGTACGTTAGGACCCAACCGACTAGCTCGCGCCTAGTTTTGAACCAGAAACAGTTCGGCTGAAAGGCGACGCACTAACGCATCAAGCTAATCTGTAATCATCGCATACCGGTGGTATGACGTATATATCGTGGAATGCCTTGCCTGAATCCAGTGGATTAATGTGTTCTACTAATCTGAAGAAACCTGTGAATCATACACAAAACACTGCAATATCCGGTAACTCGACGGTGGGCGCAAAGTAATCTGAAGATTGCCCGTGTGTTAACCCCCTTGGTTTCCCACTCACGGGGATAAAAGTGAATATCCTATCCCATATGCGAACCTTCATTTGATCAACAACGGAATGAATGAGTTCCAGTTCTTCTTCCGTTCTTTCCCACGCGTTTTTCATCAAGATGAAACGAGCCCGCTTCGACAAGCCAGCATTGCCCGAGCTCCCGGCTTTAAACGCATTTACATTGAAGTGAAGAGTGTTTTGGTCCTCGTACCTGTATTCGGCCAGTTAGTTCTACAGCAGCGTCGGACCGCGCCGATAGGTTTGTGGATCGAATCCAGCCGTTACCTGGTCGACTGCCTTCTAATACAACGTTCGTCTTTGACGTTTGTGTAAAGTTTACGAAGTAGTTTAATAAGTAGGATAAGTTAGTCATACCGGTTAGTCTGGTGGTACAGTGCGACGCCTTTCAGCCGCAAGGTTGCAGGTTCGAAACTTGTCGCTAGCTAGTCGGTTGTGTCCTTAGGCAAGGCACTTAACGGATATTGCCTGATCCCAGCGGATTAATGGGTTCTACCAAATTGAAGAAACGTCTATATCACACATAACACACTGCAATTGCTTCGGTAACCCGACGGTGGGCGCGAGGTGTTTTGACGATTGCCCATGTGTTAACCCCCTTGGTTTTCCCATTTACGGGGATAAACATGAATATTCTATTTTATATCCTATCCTAAGTCTGACTGTATAGTTTGGGTTTTTTTGTGCGTTGCCTTCTAGCCAAAGGTTATAGCTTTGAAACTGGTCGCTATCTAGTAGGTTTTGTTATTGGGAAAGGGATTTAGTACATTCAAATAGATTATATTAAAAGTCTAAAACTAAAATAACGTATCAAATATATACAATACAAAGCGATATCTCCCATAACCTGGTGGTGGACACAATAACAATTCACAGTAATATGAGAATTCACAGAAATAAAACATGGATATCCCATCTTATGAAGTTTTTATGGTATTTCACACACTACAATAGATGCGGAAAACCGGTTGTTTGTGTTCCAACGACCGCGTCACCTTCCCCATCCACAGAAAGAAAAGATAAAAAAGAAGACAAACAAAGCAAAGAAGTTTAAAGAAGCCATCCAACCATGTTTTGTTGAGGTCTTCCGAGCTATTTTCTTCCTTCACAGTGACCAACGGTATCTTCCATCTGCTGGCTCGTATTATGGCGCGGACGATATTTTTGAAACTCGTTTTCGCGTTTTCGCTCTTCCACTTGGCCAGAAACACATTTCCACCCTTCGGAAATTAATATTTATTTTGACGGTGGTAGTAACAACTTTAGTGCGGTGGAATGATAAGCGCGTGCAATATTCATGTACATTATCGAATTATATTCAAAAAAACGGTTATTCATGTACAGATTTATCGAAATATATACAAAAAAAACGGTCTTAGGAGCGAGTCATTAAAACACTTTTAAAACTAAGTCATAAAAATAGTTTAAGTTACGGTTTTGAAGCTTGAATTGTTAAACAAAATTATTCCGTTCTTTTTATTTTGACGTGACTGGTCGAGGTTTAAGTATAATTTGAACATTATACCGAATACAATATTTTATAAAGTACCAGAATACAGTAATATAATTGTTTTTAAGGACGAAAAAATGTATACAATAAATATCTCAGTAAATATATACCCGATTTTCTAGAAATAGCCGCTTAGAAAAATTCTTTAATGCCGTTAACCCATAATTGTACTTCACCGCAGATACCTTTAACCCAGTATTATTTTGTCAATGCCGAATAGCTCGGTGGTTATAAAGCATCACCTTTCAGGCAAAAGGTTAAAACCAATAGTTTAATAGTCGGTTGTGTCCTTGGGCGAAGCAGTTAGCCGACATTGCCTGAACCCGGTGGATTATAATGGGCTCTATCAAAATCAAATGAATGTCTCATTCATACACAACACACTGCAATAGCTTGGGTTGCCCGACGATGGGCGCGAGATAATGATGATTGCCCATGTATTAAACACCCATCGCGATTTCCCATTCAACAATATTAGTATGAATATATTTTTCTAAACTCCGGTAACCCGACGATGAACGTCAGATAATTTGACGAGTGATTGCGATTTAATTTGACGATTGCCCGTGTGTTATTTTTCCCATTCACGGAAATAAACATGAATATCTATTCAAAATGACACCATACATGCAAACATCAAAGTATGCCGTGAAACAAGATATAAATACGATAAATAATGACCTCACCCTTGCAGGCTGCTCGGGTAATTCGTCGTCATCTTCTACGTCATCTTTGTTTTCTTTGTCATCCCCAGCAGAAGGAATCGGCGCGACACCTAAGCGGGAACTAACATTATACGATTACATTAGTACAGGCTGGTCTACGGTAGCACCGGGACCCGGAATTTAGGGCATGAAAGGCCCGTTACCCCAACAATTATGTAGGATATTGAGGACAAACGGTTGGCGTAGGTTTAAACACACAGCATTTCTTTTAACAACGAATCCAGTGGTGAAACCAAAAATACTTTAAAATTAATTATCAATAAAATTTACTGAAATTTTATGAAGAAGTATTTTGATTCATCTAATTTTAACACATTTATGCATTTCATATTATTTATAAACACATAACAATTCTGGTACATAATCTTGTTGGTATATTGTATGGGCCAGACTCGACGACAATTCACATTAAGCTCTACCCGTTCCTACAACTATAAAATATGAGTTTCAATTCAAAATTAATGTAATTTTATTTATATTTTACACAATATCCTAAATTATAAGGTTTTCCGCCTTAAAATTTATGCATTTTCGTTAGGTAAGATTGCAGTTACATGATTATTTCAGTTCTTATATCAGTTAAAGCTGAACTTTCTTTAAACTGAATTCAAAAAACAAACAGAAATATCTTAATAAAGCTACATAGCAAATCCATAGTGGACAAATAGTTAGTGCTATTGGTTCGTTTTTCCTCGGTGATCTGTTAGGAAAATAATTCTAAGAACTAGTTTGATTGCCAACGTCTTGGCATTCCAGAGAATGTAGCCTAATCTCCTCACAAATGTAGCCTACACGAGGGGAAACACTTACCAAACGACCAGCGACGACGCTGCTTTAACCGTGAAAGCATCCTTTTCATCCGAAGTTTTTTAAACTCTCCAGTAACATCTGGTAGTTCGATATCGCACAGCCATTTGGAGCGCACCATTGCCAAATTGGTTCTATCTAACCCATATCTACTCGAATTTTGTGGACTAATTTCTTCATTTAACATTATAAACTGATCAGTTCCCTGACATAGTATAGTCCTCACTGTTGCCTGTCAGAGTGTTATGACCAACTATGTGCATACAGACGTCATAAAAAGAGACGTCATTTAATGACATGCTTACTTTCCATGGAATGTACCGTCATAAAATTTGAACTTTGGATGGATATTTCAGGAGAGAGTGTTTCTGTGGATATATTTTAACCGACCGTGTAATAAATTTGTACCTTAGAATGTAAAGCAAGAATTATTTGTCCAAAGAACGTTTATCTGTACTTAAAAGATTGAATTTTGCCCCAGTTACGTCGCCGCGATTTCTTATGATTTTTCAGCCGTGTCTGGTCACGTGACGTAGGTCAACAAACAAGGATCAGATCGCTGCAATGTTAGTTTAGATTGATTGCCGAGCGTTTTAAATGTTGTTGTTGTTTACATCTGGATTTGGCGTCAATTTAAAATAACCTCTACGAAGAATTTTTAATACACTACATTTTCGTAATCTAATTCAAGTTGTTTCACATACGAGAATTTTTCACTTTATTATCTCCAGCGTGGTAGTAGACAGTTGACGGCAAGGCAATGGCCATCGTCCGCCATGCCGTCGCTATTATGTTTTGTGGATTATAAATACGATTTATTGAGCTTCACGTTAAGAAAAAAATCACGAATCATCAATCAAAATTTAAAGCACAATGTGTTCGTTCTAAAATAGTAAACAATATATAACAGACACCCTTGAGGGAAAAACTAAACGTAGGGAAGTAAGGAAGAAGGCTGCACACTAAAACGAAAATTGGGGTTAGCTTTAGGTGATGGTTCACATTAGTGTTTAAGGCAAGGTAAGTATTAGTTTCCTGTTTTTGGTGAGCAGGTTCCTTCTTTACTACTTTTAGAGTTTCCCTTAAATTTAATACATACCTGTGGCTGTATATGTTAGTTAATTAGTAATAAGTCCGACTTCCCTGTATTAATTTTTATTGACACTTTTAAGGTAAATTAAGTACCCCTTGGTTTCTCATAATTACACTGGTACAGTATCTGCAAATATTGAAATGTAAATATGCAGATTTTTCCTGTGGTCATTGGAGGTAGAAGCTTAACATGTGAATTAAAATATGAAATACCGGTATGCACGTTTTAACTAACGAAATGGCTTTGTCTTTGGTAGCTTAATCTAATTTGTGTCTTCTATTTTAAAGGAATATATAAATATTTAAGTATCGCTGGTATTAGCATGATAACTTACTAATTCTTGGGCAAGGCAATCAACTGATGTTAATTGAAACCAGTGATTAATAGTTTAAATATTACCAACATTTTTATCATATACCACACACTGTCTTACCTTCGGTAATATGAGTGACCATTTTATATCTAATGGATATTTATATATGTTTAATGTGTTCTTTAATGAATTTACACCCCCCGGGATAAACATTAGTATCCTCTTTCAATGAGTCACAAGGGGTCCCTTTATTTTTTACAGGTCCGCTAGGTCCGCTAGGTCAGCTAGGTGCGCTAGATCCGCTAGATCCAGCGCTAGGTCCAGCACTAGGTCCAGCGCTAGGTCCAGCGCTAGGTCCGCTAGGTCTAGTGCCCTGCCCTAAACACTAATTTAAACCCTGCCCTAAACACTATAATCTTAACCCCAGAACTAACCCTAACTCCAACCCCATGTTTAAAACTAACTCTAGCAAACCTAGCGCTGGACCTAGCGGACCTGTACAAAATAGAGGGACCGGTCACAAGCGATTGTTTTTTTGTTTTTTTTTCAAAACAAATTTTGATTAAGAATTTTATTTTTGACTATTCTGCAGCATTGAACAGAAATAAAAACATGGATTCACTGTTAAACAAACATGCTGGTCCACCTGAAGGAAAATCATACTACCTCTTATACTTGGGAGAACTGACACTACACAGGGTATATTCAAGGTGCATGTCACCATGGTTATTGTCAAACATGAACTATCAAAATCATTTCACCCCATGCGCGTTCACGATTGACCATTTAGAATTCACGGTGGTCCACGAAGAAAAGCCGTTGATAACGTTAGGCGAGTTGCCATGCAACGGACATTTAAAAAATAATAATTCGAAGCCACAAACTGGTGCATACAATTCACCAATGTCCCCCACTGTCAAGTCTCCGAATGGATTCACGGTTTTGAACATGCACAATCTGCCGTTAAGTTGCGCTTTAAATCATGTTAGCGATGTTATTCAAGTTTCTGAACTTAACGAGTGCTGTGTTGGATTTATTGTGGATCGTGGCTTCGAGTATCCGCTGGCCTGTCATGTGTTAAAATGTGAAGACTACAATC
>CH002376.1:994386-1006823 GCA_000149265.1 Ciona savignyi
GAAATACTCCAAGTGCGTATTGGTTATGGAAGACCGCCTTCTCCAGTTTGATGATCATATTGTGGAGAGCATCTTCGGTAGAAAATCCCGCTCTATATGCATATTGGTTGGGGTGTAGGGGGGATTGTCCAATAGGTCCCTCCTGCAGATACCAAAGTATGAGTCTCTCGAAGCCCTTCATCACGAATGACATGAGACTCAGGGGTCGATAGGCCTTTGCCAATGAGTAGTCTTCCTTCCCTGGTTTAGGTGGGAAAACCACTCTCGCGACCAGCCATCTTTGTGGGATAAAACCCAACAAGAGAGATGCTTTAAA
Source organism: Ciona savignyi (assembly GCA_000149265.1). Lineage (NCBI taxonomy): Eukaryota > Metazoa > Chordata > Ascidiacea > Phlebobranchia > Cionidae > Ciona > Ciona savignyi. The sequence goes on from CH002376.1 coordinate 994,703, forward strand.
GATCTGGATAAGAAGGGGGCACAGGATTTCCAGACCTTTTTGAATAAGTATTGTAAGGTTTCAGATGGAGTGCTGGTGAAATCACCATTTGATTTCCGTAGAGATCCAATCTGAAGAGAGCGATGCTTCTTGAGGATTCGATGAAGCCGTGCCATTGCTGGCAAGGTGTTCACCTCCTCACACAGTTTGCGCCAAGACGCCCGTTTTCTGGAGCGAATGGCATTTTTGTAAGCTCGGGTGCTTGCCTTGGACTCATCCCATGCGGCAGGAGTCTTAAGCTTAAGAGCTTTCCGGTGGGAGCGTCTCGCACAGCGACGAAGAAGTGTGAGTTCTGCGCACCACCAGGAAGGAGTGTCATTTGATGTTCTTTTGATCAGGCGACACGATTTCTCATATGATAAGGTAATGGCTGTTTCGACAGCTTTCGCCAGCATGTCGACCTCCTTAGCAGTTTTAGGAGGTGCAGCTGGAATTGCCTCACACAGGAGAGTAAGTTCTTGCAAGTAGAGCATCCAGTCAGTTTTGCGAACATTCCTGTGATGCGATGGAGTGGTCTTACAAAGGTTGTTCACCCTGAAAGTTATCAATTGGTGGTCGGACAAAGAAGCTTCTTTGCTGACCTTCCAGTCAGACACCTTCGAAAGCAGATTGGCAGAGCACAGAGTGAGATCGAGAACCTCAGCTCTGTTTGTGGTGACAAAGGTCGGAGAGTTGCCAGTATTGCATACTGACAGCCTTGTGCTCATTAAATACTCCATAAGGGCATGCCCCCGACTATTGCAGTCAGTGCTTCCCCAGTAGTAATGGTGAGCGTTTGCATCTGTCCCAATGAGCAGACGAAGGTTTGATTGTTCACAATGGGTGACAAGTTCTCGCATCTTGTGCGGTGGTGGTTCCGTGGGGTCATCACCAGCCATGTAAACAGAACAGAAAACAACAGGGTTTTTGCTGTTAGTGTTGTCTGCAATTGCAATTGTGCAGGTGTCTCTATCCATGAATTGGAGTAGAGGCCACGCCACCAGATTCTTTGCAGACAGGATGCAAGCACGTGGCTTGCTTGAATTAGGATCAGAAAAGCAGCAAGCATTCTGAGGAACAAAGGCCACTTTTCCTCGCTTACAGTATGGTTCCTGTATGAGGGGCAAGTGGTGTTTGCCCCATTGTTGCGAACCGACCCATTAATTGTTGGGCGGCTGCTATACAATGGTGCAAGTTGATCTGGCAAAGAACAAGGTCCTTGCTAGTCTTTTTCAGAGCCTCCATCACACACTAGTGTTTAAGAGACTCTGAGTGGGGAGTGGCTTCCACGGACCGGTTTCCCACAAAAGTGAGAAGACCTGCCATGTAGTGAGGGCTGAAGTCCATCTTGCGCAGATCTTCAATCGCAGACATCTCCACACCTACACGTAGGCGTGTGCCTTCCTCCGTCACTTCGCCGACGTACCCACGGACGTGGAACTTCTCAATCGGAAGTTCGGAGTTCTGGAACCCGAGAAGACGAATAAACCGTTCCGGGTTTGTTCGAACCTTCGGGTCAGAGACCCAGACAGTATAGACCCGTTCGTTGAGACGATCTTCGGGCCCATTTGCTGTATAGCCAATGTTCTTACCTGGCATTGGTGGTAAACCACGAATAAACCTCCTGAAGGCCGCCAGTGATGCTGCATCCATACAGGTAACCTTCATGGTACCTGACTTTAGCAGCACAAGCCCTTTGGCCTTTATAAGAGGAAGTGTACCGTCCAACATGGAGTCTGCCATAGCACTCTCGATGTAGCGGATATCAGCCTGGACAAGACTTTCTGACCCGCTAGCGGGTAGAACATCAAGTCTAAGGCTGCTGTTTGCCGCATCTGCATATGACGTGGCTCGTGTGGACGACGCCGATGGACCACGGGGCTTTTTTGTGGCCGGAGTAGGGGTGGTGGAAGAGGAAGTTTTACTCTGCCTTTTCCGTTTAGCGGACCCGCTGGCGCTCACTTTGCCTTCCCCAGTGGGGGCAACTGTGGGCATTGAGGTGTTGCTGGGCCCGGGACGGTTGCAGAGATTATCATTGGCTTTTCGGGCTCGTTTCCGAGCCTTCTGCCGCCGATTTTTCTCTCTTCTGTGCTCTGCCTTGGAAGGAGCTGGCTCACAGGCTTCTCGTGTCCGCCGAATGGAGTTTGCTTCACCACTGTCTGACAAGTCAGACAGCTCCGCTTGCTCCATCGTTAGATTTGAGAGCTTATGTGCCAGTGGAGATGTCACCGAAGTGACAGCGGAAACCCCCCATCGCTATCGCTGAAGAAAGCTTGGGGTGCCGCAGAGGTTGTAAGGGGTGACGCCGCAGAGCATTGAATGCTCGCTTTGTCTGGGGTTGCCTCCGGTTTGTCGGCCAACCTCGATAAAGAGGTGGAGGACAAACCCCATCATCAGCGGGTTGTTTTTCGTGATTTTTTTCCTGTTCCATGCTATACAATAGGGTTTTTGCCCCCTCTAGGGTCCGACTTACGTTCTCGGCACGGCCGAGGCAACAAGGCCAGGCAAAACGCCCTCCCGCAGTTTCGGCTCTCCGTAGGACCCCGACCAGCTTTCAACAGCTCCCGCCGACCCTCGTACACAGATGGGGAATCAGCCCACTGAGACTCAGGCCATTGATATGTCTACGACTGGACTTGATCCTCGCACCCTCGCAAGGGTTTACCCCCTAGTAGCCGAGGCGCTACTCTCGGTACCGCGGTGCTCCTAGTGCGCCAACCCCCAAAGTACCGTGTTGGAGTTACACCACTTATCTGAAGTGGAGTAATCCTCAAGCACCAGGTGGCCTTTGCAGTTCGGAAGCCGCATAAACTGGCCAGAGCTAGAACCAGTTTATCCCTGCCGTGGGTGGGGTCGAGAAATTCCCCTTTCACATACCATTACAGTAGCTTAACGGTAACCCGAAAGTGGATTGCAGCTTTGTCAGTTCCTCACCTTCGACCTTACCACCATGGGTGACCCTGCCAGGGGTAGAAAATTCCACCCCCGATGGCATTGCTCTTGGGTTCATTGGAAACTCAAACCCCCCTACCACGTTAAGGTGGCAATCCATAGAGGGGAAAATATTTAGTGTGGCACATATTTTAGTGTGGCACATATTTAGCGTGGCACATATTTAGTGTGGCACATATTTAGTGTGGCACATATTTTAGTGTGGCACATATTTAGTGTGGCACATATTTTAGTGTGGCACATATTTTAGTGTGGCACTTATTTTAGTGTGGCACATTTTTTAGTATGGTGCATTTTTTATGTGGTGAACTTTTTGGTGCAATTTTTTTTTTTCAATCAGCTCATTTTTTGTTTTTTTTCCTGACCCTCTTCCTCCACCTTTCAGATCTTCACACTGAACATTATTGAGAAGCTGAGAGTATACGAGGTGGAGTACCAGGTCCTCGATGAGGGGGAGTTGTTCGGAGACGACCAGCCTCCTGATGGGGAGAACGACTTCGAACAGAAACTTTCAAGACTCGAAAAAATGAACAAGACAGTGACGAAGTATAACCTGGAACTCACGGAACAATTGGAGGTAAAGTTTTAGTTTTGTCCGACAGATTAGTCTAGTGGTTTAGTGAGACGCCTTTTAACCAAAAGGTTGCAGATGCGAAACTGGTCGCTAGCTTGTTGGTTGTATCGTTGATCAAGGCACTTAATGGACATTGCCTAAACCCTAAACGCAGCGGATTTGTGGGTTCTACCAAATTGAAGGAATGTGTCAATCATACACAACACACTGCAAAAGCTTTGGTAACCCAACAGTGGGCGTGAGGTAATCTGACGATTACCCGTGTGGTAACCCCCTTGGTTTTCCCACTTACGGGGATAAATGAATATTCTATCCTATCCCTAGTTTTCGCTTTTTTTCCAAAAATTTCATTTCTCTTTACACTTTTTTGTCAACGCTCTCAGTGCCAGTCATTTCTTATAAAGAGTTAAAACTATTTTAATCAATTCAAATCACTTTTGAATATATTTGATCACTAGGTTCTACTAAAACTAAGGAATGTCTTAAAGCACATTACGATAGCTTCAGTAACCCGACAGTGGGCGCGAGATAATGTGATAATTTCGTGTGAAAATACTCCTCTGTTCTACCATTTATTGGGATAAACATGAACATCCTTAACCTCATGAAATGCATTAATTCTATATTAATTCACTTGCTTTTTTAATTTCCTGTGGTTATTATTATTATTGGTCAAAGTTAACTTTTTTTATTATCAACTCTATATCAACTGGGATCTATATAATAAAAACAAATCATCATCAACATTACTTTGATTTTTATTTAAACATCCCCAGGCTGCGAATATGCAGATATCGAGTCTTCAACAGGGTCTGTCGGACATGGCGGCGCTTGATGAAAAAAAGGCAATTGAGCTCGAATCACTACGAAGCGAAAATGAGTCGTTGCGTCAAAAGTCCATCCGTTGACAGCTTCATATCATGTGAATTCATTTCGTGTTTTTTACTTTTATTTTGTTGCCTCAATTCTTATCACGCCAATCGAGTTTCCCTATAAAATAGAGTTTTCTTCTCAAAAATCTAGATTTCTTCACAAAAATTGAGTTTTCTTCTCAAAAATTGGGTTTTCTTCTTAAAAAATCGAGTTTCCTTCTCAAAAAATCGAGGTTCTTTCTCAAAAATAGTTTTTTTTTTAATCTAGATTTCTTCTTGAAAATCGAGTTTTCTTCTTGAAATTAAGTTTTCGTCGTGAAATCAGTATGAAATCCATTTTTCTTTGAATGTTTTTAACATTAAGGTTTTGAAGCATCATTTTTCTTTTACTGCCCGAGTTTTACTTTTTTTACTCCTAAGGTATGGTTGATTGATACACACTGAACTTTCTAGAGCTGTCTGCCAAAAACACTGTTCCATATTTCTATACACAACTTGTTTTTGTATTTAAAATAATCGGGTGCTTGGATAAATGGGTTGCGGCAAAGTATTTTTATGCATTGTATAATTCTTCAGTAGCAGCCAAAAACATAGCTTATATTATTTACATTGCCACAAAGCTAATAGTAGTAGTGTATTGCCGACCGTATAGTTATCGTGCATTGCCACACTTGTAGTATTCATACCACCCCTGTATATGTTGGATTTGGATTGGTGTGAGATTATTGCACTCTGCCAAAAGTGAAATTTATTGGTGCTATGCATCATGTGGATGGATATGCATAATTGACTGTAGACAACGATTTAGTGGAATAAATTTGCTGTTTTATGGTGGAGATTCGATATCCAACTTTTAACACAACTTAAAATGGTACTACTGTCCTTTAGAGCAAGCAAAATGCTAGCTAGCTTAATATATGTCGATACACAGACTGTAAGGGGTTAGAGTTTGCTTATAATGGTACTTTGTAAAGTTTGTATATTGTTTCTAATTCATGACTGGTTTGTGTATTACATTGGTCTCTCCCATGCAATTACCAGTGAACGTTTTGAATGTCTCCCATTATAAAGTATTGTTAACTTGCAAATAATAAACGTTCCATGCTATACCAGCCTGCTGGTACTTTAGGGGCCATTAATTGCCTAATAACTCAACTGTTGTTTGTTGTTTTCTAGTACTGTACTTGTTTAATACTGTATGTACGATAATAAAACATGTGGATAAATGTGTGGTGATTTGTTGGCCCTTAGTTTGCTGTGTGTTGTGCAGATTAATACGTTCCTGTTGTTTCAATGCAACCTGTTAATAACGATGGGCGCGAGGTGATCTGACGATTGCCCATGTGTTAACCACCTTGGTTTTCCTATTCACGGGCATAAACATGAATGTCCTATTCTTGGGCAACGCCTGCCGGAGTGATCCAATTTTTCAGTCGAAAGTATGTTACCATAAATTACGAATATACTGTAGATTCAACAATTTTAAATTAAACTTTGTTATACTATATTAAATATATTTAATTTTAAAATTGCTTGAACCAAAGAATAATTCTGAATTATTTCCTTTTCAAATCTTGATTGACGAAGTGTCACCGACTGCAGTTAATGCTACCCACTCTCAGGGATAACCTAGAGTGTTCCATGCAAACTAATTATGCAAAACACATTCTTCCTTCATAGTCTTTATTGAAACAATCAAAAACAAAGAGCCCAAGACCAAATTATTCGAAAAAGTTAAGCACCACTGAAATATTGGTCCATATTTTGTCAACAGGAATTTCAGTATCTTTGAAAACGCTCCAAATTCTGTACATTTTATAACTATTAAATGCGTCTCAAAACACATTGTTACATTTTGAGGCATGTTCTGGAGACAGAAGTTACCGAAAGTCTATCACATTGCAAAACAAAACCCATATACACAAAACACTGCGGAAACAAATGTCGAAGCAAAAGGAAGGCACTAAAGCTGAAATGATTCCTACTTTTTGCATTTTGGGGTGGGAGCATGCAATAATTTTGGGCACCGGACGCTCAAAATTGCATTTGTACAATGAAAAGAAAATTTCCGTAAGCCACTTAAGAGTGGATCAGAAATCTTTAAAGAAAAACCATTGGGTTTCCACAAATCCTAGTCCACAGTATAATCCATAGGATTAAGCCGGTATTGGAAGGAAGTAACGTCTGTTTGGGTGAATTGGATACCGTAGCAGCATTTTGGGGAGGCAAAGCGACAAAAAAATGAAAACAATTTTACACCGATTCATGCTCGTATAGTTCATGTTAGGACAGAATGGTTGTGGCTGTGGTGAACATAGGATGGAACGCACAACATGGTAAACATATTTGAATTAAACGAATAGAAATACATGGTGTCAATTCTGAACCACAAACTAGAGATTCAAGTTTACCCCGAAATGTTGGCATTTTTTCACCCGTTCAACGTTCCTTAACTTTGTTACTATTACGTAATAAATAGCTGGCGGTAGAAAATAAAATCTTGCTGTACTTTTCGGCCGGTTTGTTTACTCGAGAACTTTTAATACTTTGCCGATCGCGATGGTCCGACCCTCGTCACGCAGTGTGAACCTCCCCATTTGTGGGAACGTCTTGAAACTTTCAATGCACACCGGGCCTTGAGTCTGCAGTCTCGCAATCACCGTTTGGTCCTGGGGGGAAAGGGGTTAGATTTAACGGATACGGGATGTTAGATTTTGTGGAATGAGAAAGACAAATTAAAGGAGGTTGTTAGATTTAATGGTATCTTGCCGCTGCTTACAGATAAGAAAATTGGCGCGAACCAAAGATCCTGTGTATTTACCGCGATTTTGATTATCCTACCAGTGGTTGGAACTATTTTACTCGAACGAAAATGAAGAAACAAACTTGATTTGATAAGAATAAAACAAGAAATTGTTAAGAAAGTATATTTACAGCAATGTACAATTTCTGTTTGAATAATTTCGGACAGATGCATAATTACAGAAATTTGATTTGAATCACGTAACATAATTCCGATGTCTGTAATTACGTAACTGATAGTATTTACGCCCAGCTCTATTCATCATTATTTTGTATAATACTATTCCGAAGGTTCACCAAAACATTATATATTTTTGTATGGAATGTATTTTAAAAAAAATTCCAGCTTATTATGATGGCCTGGGATTATCACGACGTATTGCAATTACCTGAAAATGTTTAACAGGAAAGTATAAATCTATACGGTAATTCCAACGACTAGATTATTTATTATACCATGGAGTTTTCCTTCCCTAACCGCTAAAGACAATCTGTCAGCGACCACAAAAAAACGATGCGTATAACCAGAATCTGTGGCATCTCTAAATCAAGGACAAAGTATTTTTTAAGCCATGATTTTTGTGATCTGCTTTTTTGTAATTTCCGATGATCAGATGGTTGCCAATATACTTAACAACACACTGTGCAAAGGAGAACTTATCAATAAAAGTATAATGTCAAAAAACACTTAGCCTAAAAGTTTGTAAAAATGAATGGTTATCTGACTATATAGGGTTTGTTATTTTATACCAATAAAATAATTGGATGTTTTAATTTGCAACCACACTTTTACAGAAAGTGGGGAGGGAAACTTACTGCTTAGCAAGACTGGTTTGAATATCTCAATCAACATATAGGCAATTAAATAACTACGTGTTTAAAAGCCTACTTTCAAAAATCTAATTTGTCCCAGTGATAAGCCTAAAGTGCAGGACACAAGGTAGAATTGTTTTTTCTTCAGGATATATAACCATGACAACCCACAAACTTCACTTTTTGTGACTTTTGCACCCCATGGTAAAACCACAAGTTTATATCCAAGATTTTGTAGTCGGTTTTAATAGTGTAAACAGAAACATAATTTGGTATATAATGGATTTGTAATTTTACACCCAATCCCCAGCATTACACATAGAAGGTACGGGGAAAGTATGTAACAAAAGAAACCATTTCTCCTTACCTGCTTAACAAATCTTGTCTTTTTCTTTTCTCCGGTTTTTCGATCTAATAGGCAAATAAGCTGCTTTATGACAACTTCTTCAATACAGCTGTAGGAATGAGTGGAGTTAATTTAATACATTGCTTATTCTTGGTGTTGAAATAGAATACTTATAATGATACCTCATTACCACACGAATTCTCCCTAACAGTTGAATAGTGATTATTATTGCAAATGAAATCTATCTAATAGCACCTAAAATATTTAGATAAGAAAAAAAAAATTTCTTATGATTTTGCCCGACACTTAAAAACTATAATGAGAAATTTTATTAAGACACCAGCACAAAAAACTAAGTTATTTGGATATATAAACAAGGTATAACATGATAATTAGTTTAAAAAAACACAAATTATTTTATATAGTAAAATTTGTTTTATTCGGTGCCAGAACTATTTTTGAACACTTCTTTAATAGAGCATAAACAACTGAAAGTCACTTTCTTACGTGTGTATGTGGAGAATAGCACTGTATCCGGCACAAATAATTGATTTATATTCAATTATGGCGATTTGTGCGTCAAACAATTGACCTGTGCTGCACAGGTTATCTGGAGTGCAGAGAACGAAACCCTGTGTAAAAGTTGTGAATTAAAATCGATTAACCAGCTTTTATAACCTATAGGTTAAAGGCACACAATACAAAACTGATGCTTGGTTTCGGAATGTCATGAAGTAACCTGATAATTAATTTAACTACCGAATAAACAACCTAAATTGAACAGCATATAGGCTATTACTTATACATATGTAAAGGGGGCAAAATGCTTCTGAATAACTGCGGAAAATAGGTGACGTCTTCTAATGTAAAAATGCATTTTTTACAAGAAATATATGGGTATTAATAAATTATAAACACAAACAAAATAACCAACCGTCCATTCTATATACCACTGCATTATAATTAATATTTTTTACTCCAACTTCAAATAAAATACGACACCATATCTTTGGTGATGTCATTATCTTTATATCTTCGGTGATTCGGTGTATTTGGGCAGAAGCATTAAAGCGTGTCTTAGAAAACAGGCCCATTAAATTATTTTTACTAATTACATAGAATGGGCTATATGCATCTATGAGTTTAATTTTAGGACCCTTTGTACATTTTTTGAAATCTCATGCAATTTAATTAAGGGATCAACTACTTCATATCGTTTAAACCCTTTTACTTTTACAGAAACATGGTAATACCACCAGACATAGATAACATCGATATATATATATATATATATATATATATAGCAGATGTATTTTAAAGCCACATTCCTTGTGCTGGTGTGTCACCATGGACACGCCCTTAAAACCAATGTAAGTCCAGTAACATGTTAAGTGATTATCATACCCATAAAGCAAGCAATTCTCTGAACAAGTTCTCACCTTTGAAATTTCTTCCTCTTCAATTGAATCGACTCGAACTTTCACGTTCTCGCCTGCAATCGCCAATTCTGTTTCCACTTCATCGGATTGAATCCCAAGAACTTAAAATAAAAAGAGATAGTTACATCAGAATGTCAAGCTTTGAAAATGCTGTGTGCTAATAATTGGACAGTCATATATACTAAAAAAGGTGTAGATTAAAAAAATGCTTAGACATCCTTTAAAGTACTGAAGTGAGTTTTAAAGTGTGTATATGGTTTTAAAATGAGTTTTAAAATAAAGTACAATACTATGTAGCTTACCTTTTACTTTTCTCCTATTAGGCTGCATGACAAGCATTTGACCTTTGTACACACTTCCAGATTCCACCTTCCCTAGTACAATCACACCCATGTCCTTGTACTTGTCGACAATGGGAAGACGTAACGGTCCGTCTCCGGATCTTGTCAGAGTGGGAAGGTTATCTAAATATGGGATAAGAGGAAGCCCAGTGTACCATGGGTGATTGTCGTAGTCAGACTTCTTAAGGTTGGCCCCGGTAAGACCAGAGCAGGGCATGAAGTGAATGTCTTTTTTCGGGTTGAAACCGACCTTCTTCAAGAACGGTATCAACTTTTCCTTGCACTCCTTATATCGCTCTTCGCTCCACTTTACAGTTGAGTCGTCCATTTTGTTGATAAGAACAATGAGGTGTTGCACACCAGCAGTCTTCGCAAGCATGGCATGTTCCCGGGTTTGTCCGCCTCTCTCGAACCCGGTCTCGAACTCTCCACGCCTAGCTGAAATGACCAAAACAGCGACATCGGCTTGAGAAGCACCACCTATCATGTTCGGGACAAAACTCCGATGTCCTGGCGCATCGAGAATTGTAAAATGTTTTGTTTCAGTTTCAAAGTACGCCCGGCCTACTTCAACTGTCTTTCCTTTATCTCTTTCCTCTTGGTTGGTGTCCAGAGCCCAGGACAAGTACCAAGTCTCTCTGTTTTTCTCCTTTGCCTCCCTTTCGTACTTTTCCAACGTGCGTTTGTCCACCATTCCGGTGAGGTACATGATCTGACCCCCGATTGTGGACTTTCCGGCGTCGACGTGGCCAATGAAGACCACGTTGATGTGCTCTTCTTTGGAGGAAAGTTCTTCAGGAAGCGACGCTTGTGGTACAGGAACAACCTGCTCCTCTTCCATCTTCGCTTGCGGCTCTTCTTCAGCCATAACCTCATCAACCACCTCAGGGACTTCCCCCTTCATTTCAGTGGCGACATGTTCACATAAAACGGGTGGGTTTTCGATCGTCATTTCTACTACGGAGTTTGTATCCGGAGCCTGTTCCTGTGATTCTGGAAAATTTTCAGCCGGCTCCGCTTTTTTGCCAGGAACGAAGACAGCGGCGTTGATGTTTGGCACAAACGGTTTTGCCCCGATGTTGAGATTGGTAAAAGAGGACGTTACGTCATTTCCATTCGCCGCCCCATCATCCCATGCGTCTGGGATATTCTGACCATTCATGATTCAAATTTTGTCTGATAGTTCCGTTTAATTAATATCAGCCCCTGACATAGATCTAGATTTTTTGCCACTCAATAGCAATTTAACTAGTAATTAAATTAATCTTTTAATTACCCTGAACAAAAAATAAATTTCCGGTGAAAACTAAAAGAAGGGAAAGAGGGAAACTTCACATTAAAATAAAGATTAACGCTTAAGAGTTAGTTTTAAACATGGGGTTAGAGTTAGGGTTAGTTCTGGGGTTGAAATTAGTGTTTACAGCAGGGTTAAAATTAATTTCCATAGTTTTAGTGAGCAGTTTCCCTCCTTCCCGCTTTCCCTCCTTTTAGTGTTGTCCCAAATTACCTAGTTAGTTGTTACATATAAGAATCCCTTGCTTAATGTTTTCAAAAACAGATTCAAAATCTTTTTTTTTTATTGGGTCAGCAATAAATATAACATTATGACATTTACAATATAAAAAAGGAGATAGGAATACAATGGTATCAAATTAATATATTTAACAAAACATTATTTCCTTCTGCAAACAGTAAGAAGAGGGGCGGAGGGGTATGTTCATCACTAACATGAGCAGAAAGGGGTGTATCAAGAGAGGTTAGGGTTATATCACGATGTTACCTTATAACCCTTCACGCTCATGTAAGTGATAAAAATACTTCTTCCCGCTCATGTTATAACCCGCCCCGCTCAATTTATTGACCAAATTAGTGAAGCCTGATTTGTGTGCATTTACAGACAATACTAAAGATGGGGTGCCTCTAAATACTACAGGACCGTTTGGATCGCTTAAGATTGCTATGGA
>CH002376.1:1009225-1066502 GCA_000149265.1 Ciona savignyi
TTTTTATATATGTTTTCAGTATAGTTGTAGTTTTATTGAAGCTATAACGTAGCCCTGGTAGTTGGTCCAACGGTAAGCCGTGAAGACATCGCGCTCAAGAACCACTGCAGATGCTGTCACAAGTAATTTTGCCGTATTCCTGCTTTCTTTTTATACACCAACGCTAATTTGCTTTACTTCAACGAAGAAGCAAAAAATATTAAACTAAACTTTATACTGAAAAACGATATTATTTTGTTGGTAAAACAAATCAAAGGGCTTGTTGTTATTGTATTTAGTAGTGTTTATTCATTTTGTGCTCTAGTATTAAATAACAGCAAATGAAACAAATCACAGAACAGGAACAGGAAAAGACGAAAAGGCGAACAGTAGTTAAAATAAACCATTAAAAAGTATTAATATACGTGACCGCCTACTTGTAATAATAGATATCTAAATATACAAGTGAAAGTAAGAATGTTGTTGTTTCCAGTTCTCGATTTCGGTACTTGCCTCAGACCATTGTTTTTAACGGTCCATACCGATGACGTAATAACAAGTTATAATTGTAGTCCTGAAATCTAACCGGTACGGAGCGCTAGACTTCTATGATATGGCGTTACATCGAGTAGCGTTTTGCCCACCCTGTTGCTTATATGACGTAACAGGAGGAGAGTGGTAGAGCGTGGAGCTATTTCGTTCCGTCCCAAGAGGTACCAGGGTGTCGGCATCGGACACCGACCCCTTTGGGACGGGTGACCCCACTGGTATCGAAGTTCCGACCCCGGTTGTGCGGTCGTCCCCTCGTTTACCCAACGAGCTTGTTTTGCGCGGCCAAAAAGAGACAAATTGTGCTGGTGATGCGTGTTTTATCGCGCCGTTCGAGTGCATGATTTGTGGACGCAATCAACGGCTTTAGCGGTTAATTTTTTAGTCGCGTGCAGGGTAACGAGGTTCTGCGGTCGGTGAAATGCGTTTTGTTATTAGCACTTAAGCAGTTGATGCAACATGAGAGAATGGAATTATTATAGTTAATCCGCCTCGCTGTAGAGCACGGAGTGCTTTATAATGATTCCCGACACGAAACATAAAAGGTTCGATAAAAAAGAAATGAATTGTATGACAGTTTATTCTAGTTTAATTTATTTATTTTTTGCCCCACTGTTAAATAATGGCAAATGAAGTAAATCACGATACAGGAACAGAAAAAAACGGCCAAACAAACAGCCGTTAAAACACGCCATTTAAAAATGATATAAATAAATATAACAGGCGCGGCCGCCAAAACCTAGGCAAAAAAACAATATGTGGTAGCAAAAATTAATTAAGACGATATAAAGCCCTGAAGAAGGATCCAAATTTTAAATCGGTGTTATTTAATGACATCAATTTTAGATGTAGATAAGGACAAAGGCTGCATTGTCTTGTACCGACCGGCCTATCGAGCGTGTAATTTCTAAATTTATGGCTGTGGAGTTTATTACTGTTTATGGTATTCACACCTGAACGGTAGCACCACCGCAAACAGTATGCATCGCCAGTAATCCAAACTCTTAATCATCTTTGTTTGGTAAGGCAAGTATATTCTGCAAGAACTTCTTAACTAAAAATACAGATTACCGATTTTAAGTTAAAACAATTCTTGTCCTACCTGAATAAATCTTTAAAAAGTTTAAAAGATTGCATTGGCCGGGAATCGAACCCGGGCCCCCCGCGTGGCAGGCGAGGATTCTACCACTGAACCACCAATGCTAAGGGGTTCCTACACCGGGAATCGAACCCGGGGCGCCTGGGTGAAAGCCAGGAATCCTAACCACTAGACCATGTAGGAGACAATACAAGAGCCGCTAATCTATCGTTACATCGACTACTTTCAAAAAGCTTTTTATCGATTACTTCCTATGACGTCAGAGCTCTTCTACCGTATGTTTGTTTCGTATTTACAGTGCTAGTGTCTCGATTTTCCCACTACAATGTAGTTGTTGTGGCGACAGCACTTATAAGATAAACAAAAGCAGCCCTAATGTGTAGCAGCTGCAACTAGTTTGTTCCACACTCGACAGGTGTTATGACCACCTTGGCACCAGACTCAAACCAAAATATCACGGAGGACGTAATTGCGTGGACCTGTCACTTTTAATCTTTTGAGTTCTGAAATCTTTTGATCGATTTAAGGAACTTACTACATGGCCGATACGGAGATGGTATAATCTTAGAAATCTTGTGATTAAAACAGTTAATGTCACAGTAGAATGGTTAACGGCAAATCTTGTGGTTATAACGGCAAATGAAGAACACCGCTCTATTCTGAAAAAGAAAGGTGAATATGTCAAATAACTCACGTTTTAGAAACTGTCAATCAATATAGTCGTTAAAAGGGTGTCAATGAAAAGTTACGACTTCGTGGAATGCTTAACTGACAAGTTGCTTTAGTAAAACTGTGTGGCATACCAAAAGTCAAATCGCTTGACTCATTTATCGGTTCAGTGGAACATTCGGCGCCACTGGTACAGTTTTCTCAAAACCTTGGTGAAAAAAAGTCACATACAGGCTTGTTTAATTACGCTACGCTAAAAGAAACGAATATCCGTTCTTGACTATTTTTGGAGTTTGGCGTATCGGGGTACCGGTATGTATTCTCACATTATATATGACGGATGTACACGATTAGCTCATTTTCTTTATCGACCTTCAAAATCTCAGTCGGTTATACTACAGAATAACAAAAAAACGTTTTTTTTTATATTTATTATGTATGAAATCTTTGTGCGTGGGCTGTATTTATAAATAAATTAAGACACCCAAATTATTGTTTTTTGATATTTTTAGTTAATAGGTACAGTATATGGAATATTTGGGTAAAGGATATGTTTAATTTAAAATTAAGGCAAGAAAAACACTTTCACTTTTACATTCTCTCCGAGTTTTGGGAAAACATTGTGCCTTGAAACGTTAAAACGGGTGCAAAAACATTTTTTGTAAAACAATACTGTAATAGTCAACTTTCGATTTGCTTAAAATACTTTCAAAGATTTTTTTTGTATATGTAGGATTATGGACTTTGCAAAATTGCAAGAATACATTTATCAAATTTTGTTCGAAGATAAATGTGGATTGAGTAAAAGTGACATAGAGCCTATTTTTACATCCCGGATTGGTGTTCATTTAATAAGAATAGTTTATGGCCCATTACCTTTGCAACATTGGCGTTTACACTTCCATAGCTTTATGGCAACTTCTCAATTATATTAAAGCATTAAGACAGACCGGCTTTGGGCCGGCCCTAAAACAAATGACTCTAGAGGTCGGGCGAACATATTTTCCCGATACGGCTGAATGGTTAGACGACCTGTTGTTTAACCCACAACACCGACTAATATGCAGTGTTAAGACACAGGAAATCGGAGAGGCGCTCTTTTCCAAAACGCCTGTATTTTACCAAATGACAGATTATAGTGCCCAGTTTTATTGTCAGTTACCAGCAAGGATAACTAAAAGCCAAAAAGGTATAAAGTTTTTGTTGCGGCGTGGTGTAGTTATTTAAAAGATTTATAGAAAATCGGATGATTAGTCAAGTTTACTGCATGAATCAGCGCTGTACCATTCTAATACGCTAGACCGGCCATGACTACATCTTGTGGCCGGTGATTCCGATTTAACCGGGAAAACAAGAATACTTTGGCAAGATTATGGTTGTATAGAATAAGAGAGTTAAAGTTAACTTTGCCAGCAACATATTTCTGGTAAAATTCTTGGCAAAATTTGAGTCCATAAGGCCTTAATCCGCATTTCGGTTTTGTTTCAGATAGATCTACATCTACAGAACTTTAGATATATAGGTCTATATTGGTCATTTTAAGCCACGCTAAGATTTAACACTTAGAATTTCACCGCCAAGCTTGGTCATGTGGTGTTTAAGTTAATAGCGAGCTTTAGGAACAAGATAAATAGGCAATTCGCGCGTCGAATTTGTGGTAAATTATAGGTGTAAAATATTGCTTTGGTTTCGCGGAAATTACATGTTTTTTTACGTAGAGCTTAAATGAACCTGAAAATAGATGGTTAGGTTCTGCCATATGAAAAAGCAGCATGTGTCGACTTTTTAAACGTGTAATTTTCTAAAATATCGACCTTCTTATTCAAATTACCTCGTTTCCGCCTACAAACTGTCGTTTTCACATATAAACCAAAGAAATTTGAGTTGTGTGATGTTTTGTTAAAAATCGATAAGTTGACCTTGTTTTAAAGTCGAATTACTGAGTTAAAAATGTAAAAAAAATAAAAGATTGCATTGGCCGGGAATCGAACCCGGGCCCCCCGCGTGGCAGGCGAGGATTCTACCACTGAACCACCAATGCTAAGGGGTTCCTACACCGGGAATCGAACCCGGGCCGCCTGGGTGAAAGCCAGGAATCCTAACCACTAGACCATGTAGGAGACGATTAAAACGTCAGCTAAACGCGTATATATAGCGCTCTCTACAAAAAGCGAACGATGACGTAATGGTATTGAGTACTTGCTGATACAGGATGCACTAACGAAGCATTCACAACGTAACTCTAGTAGCATATAGCGTCAAGCTATGTTTAACGCATTCCTATACTCTCGAACCTGCTGTCAAAAACGTTGAATTGCCTGGTAATTGTATTGAGCTCGGAAAAATACCTTTTGTTCTTTTAGCCGGTAGGTTTATAACCTAACCACCCTACCGCACACTAAATAATCGTACACTCATTGTGTTCATTCATTGAATAACAAGGTCTAATCTACGTGAAGCCAGCTATTACGGGCTTTAATTGCAGTTATTTAGGATTAAAAGGATTTGATTGTTTTTTATTGTTTGAACATAGGAGTGATAATGGTGTAGTTCCTGCTGTGTTATGACTCTATAGACAATGTAATGTCACGGTGGCTTCTTAAATCGCGTTTTTAGGTCACAATTTATACACAAAGGACACGATTTGGGCGAGGCGATATAATACTTCGCTTTCCTAGTAACGAGATACCGTCACCTATTTTAAAACGCTGACGACATACATCAGTAGGTAGGCTTCGTTCGTATTTGTCTTCGTACAATTGGACATCAAAACAAATTGCCGTATTACGTTAGCAATGAATCATGCATACCTGTAGTTTACCGATATAGGGTTCTCCCTATGTAAAAATAGCCATTTATATAACGATGCTGCTAAATTTTCTTTATCTAATGCTATTTCTTCTAATTTTTTAATAACCTTTTTTTGCTTGTACTTTGTGTTTTATTTACTTTGAAAACGACGCGATGTCTGCTATTGTGACGTCATCACCAGTGTTGCGTCATAGTCGACGATTGTACTTACGAAGGCGACGACAAGAACGGGTGCCACTTGTCCGTCGCGAGATTACAGCGTTCTGGCGCGATATAATTGCCGCCTATTAATTTTCTTTAAACTGCAAAAACAATAACTCTAGGACAACAAAATTGTCTTTGATCTAAAATTAAAAGTCGCACACTTGAGTACCCAGAAGTGAAACAACTTCGAATTTTAGGAGGAGCGGCTTTTTTTAAAGAGGTGAAAAATTACCTAAAAGCCAGGCAATTATAAACCAATTTCTCTTACATAAAATGGGCTGACATGGAAAATTTAAGATGGAAATCACCTAATGTATACATTGTATATAGTATACTATACAAAATAATAATCTGATATGGGGGTGTTAACCATATTCACCGCGAAAGTCACTTACATACCGTGTGATAAAAGCGGTTTTGGTCGAAGCACAATAAACACGGTTCTCCTTATCGCGCTAACAGTTCTCGGGGTAAAAGAAATGTCTGTCAAAATACCTACTTTCGCGGTTGACCAATTGTTATTTGACGAGTCGCAATAACTCAAAGACTAACAGTCGACCGAAATCGTTTTGACAAATAAAAAACAACATTGGATATGTTTTGTTAAAGGTGGGGGCGTCTTTAGCCACGAAATAACAACTTTTTAATAGATATATCCCAAAGCAACACGACCGAGAAATTCATCTAAACAAACTGAATGAGAATCGAACCATTCACAACTTCTCCTAAGTTTAAAACTGTATCACAATTCCGATATTACTTGACTCTTGAGATGACCATTTTATAATTAAGATACGAATTTGATTTAAATATAAATGATTCGGATTTATTTTTTGATTCTACCATTCAAAATGCTTAACTTTGTGAAAAATGAATTTGATTTTTATAAATTTGTAGAAAATGTCATAAAATTTTAACAGATTCATTTTCAGTTAATAATGCTGTTAACTTTAACAAAATCTTTGATCAAACACGCATGTGCAATATTATTTTTACAGTAGGCTATTAACTTAGTACGAAAACATGTTTTGTCTGCTTTCCCGTGCTTTTCAAGCGGGTTTCTAAATTTTAATTCAATATTTAAAATTATATAAATTGATTCCTATAAGGTCTTGAAAAGAATAAGAGGTTTTCTAAACTGTCCCTTTATTAAAAGAATATCCGTACTTGATATACAAATCCAGCAATTCTAACCGTCTGAAGTGTATATATTAATCCTGATTATTGTCCCATTAACACAATATTGGATAATTAGGATTTCCTTCACAGAAGTGCTGTATATGCCACCGCCATCAGCAGTTAAGGATTAGCTTGGGATGTATGAGCTCTTGAGTCCAGCTCAAGTCCTGGCACATTTTGGTCAGAAACAGAGGACGGAAATTAAGGATTACGTAGGCGATGACGTAATAATCACTACTGTTTGTGACGTCCGTAATCCGTTTTGCGGCGTCACGACCAAGCGTTTATTGTTGGGCAACAAATATATATTTAAGTCTTTTTTAATGTTGGTATTACGGTTGTTTTATTGTTTGTCCGGATTAGGGAAATTGTTTTGGAAAATTCGACAACATTGCCTGCCTAAGCGTTTTTCGTGCGGTATTGTGTAAAAGTATATGCTGAGGTTAATTTCTCTCGATCTAAGAGCGAAAACGCAACCCAATCTCGGCGACCTGCTGCGTAGGATGACGTCATCAGATCTCGTTCCATTATGACGTAATGCCACGACATTCACCTGCTGCAGGAATACGACAGGGCAGAACAAACACTTCCATTAAACCGGATGCAAACTGCAACGACATCCGCCCTGCTATTCCCCTGCTGGAAGGCCCGGTACAGAACAAGCCGCAAAACAGAACCCGTTATTACGTAACAATTACACTTCCTCTTGTACTGTTTAAACTGTAGAACCATGGACATTGGACAATGTCAAATCAAACATTAAAATCGCCGGTTAAATGCAACAATTTGCCTTAAACGAAGAATTCCAAAAGTGGTTTAGCTAAGAGTACGCGGGCGGGAATTGAGTTATTTTAGCTACAAAAACAACGTTAATAGTTTAAAACCTAATGTAAAGTTTCAATTATACACTTAACATTTTTGTAAATAGTTTTTTTTTTAAGTGTAAACCGACTGGTTGCGTTGGTGAGATGTTTATACGAATTGAGCGGTGGGTGCGCGCGAGGTGTGTTTTGGCGCAAACAAAGTCACGAAAATAAGCATCGTGACAAATTTAGGCCCATTATTTTTCGCGGAACTTCGCCTGCACCACACCGTCGCCGGACAGAGTTTCACAAGGACCGGAATTTAAAGTCGACGCTTTTAGCGTTTTTTTTCGAATGGAGCCCTCGTCGAAAACGTTCCGGTATCCGTTGACCCTTTGTGATGTCACAAAAGATTCGGGTTCGCGAATACCGGGGAAGAGACTTTCCCATGATTTGGCGCATGAGTTGCTTAGGTAACGGGGGAGGGGGAGTTTGCAAAGGGGTTGGTCCTTTCCGATTACCCCTAATTGCGGGTGGGTCAAGGGTATTGTTTAAGCCAAAGCGCTGTGTGGTGTCTTTAGAATTCCAAGGTCTATTTTTGAAACACAGTTTGGAACACCCGGTAAACTAATGGGCTTTCAAGTGCTTCATCTGTAAACAACTGAAGAACAAAATGCTGCAATTCGCTAAATTTACGTCACGAAATCATTAAAATGACGAAAAATAGACACGAGCAAGTATGCAAGAGAAAGTGCTCTGTATCTCATCTTAAGTTTCAATATACGCCTGTAATTTACAGGCCTCGCGATCAATGGCGGTTTATTTTATATACAACTACGTTATTACTAATCCGACATAAATATTTGGCAAAACAAAGAGAGTAATATGCGAATCTGAAACTTCGTGGATGATTAATTTTTTTTCGGGCTAGGTTTCAAACCCGCCATGGACCCGTCACCAAAGCGGTTTTTTATATTGTAATCTGTATATGCCTCGCTTTAACCATTCTGCCACACTACCGTACATAGTTAATTAAATTTCCTTGGCTCGAGTCTGTATATGGCATTGGGCTAATTTCCCGCTGCGGCAGTTTGTATATTAAACCGGGCAGTACGTTTATGAATGTCAGAGAATCGAATTTGCTTCTGTCAATCCAGCGAAAGAATAACACTGGGAACGCGGAAGTGAATGGTGCCGACCGGAGCCATGTTTTTGCTCCTTAGAAATGCATTCCCGACTTTTGAATTGCGGTCTACGGTTTATCATTGTTCGAATTATTCCACTATGGCGTTGACCGTAGCATATAGGGATTCAAACTGACTCGCCCATATTGAAAAGGCATTTTTTGGAAAATATCTTCGCTAAAATAAACAATTACCAGCTAGACCGACGGGGAATAAGAATAGCGGATTGCGACGCGACAAACAATCCGACTTTATTGTCCAACAATAACATTATCCTGACGGGTATTTGTTTTTGCAGCTTGTGCCGCGCTAAGGAAAACTCGCGAAATTTCGCTTCGTTACTCGGCGAGAAGATAAACCCCCGCCGTCCCTGCCACGATAACAAGATTGCGCAACCAAATCCGATATGTGAACGAAAACAAAACATGTTGTCGGTTTATGTGCGCAAAGTCCATAATATCGGATTGGATTCGAAAATTGAGGATCGTAACAAAATAAAGACGGCGCGTTTTTAGAGGTTACTTATGTAACATTTGAAAATGTTAGAAATATCGAATGGTCGTGTAACTGAATGGTTAACTCGACCGATTTATAGACCGATTTTATTTTAAAAAGGGTATTTTTGAAGTCTATATAAAATCAGTCTTTGTGATTTCCGTATTAAAAACGGTATTCGTGTGTCGTGACCAGCATATCATGGATTCGAAATTCATGCTGTTAAAAATATATTAGAAATATCACGCAATGTGCCAACTGTTAATCCGGATGCAAAGGCGTTTAGGTGTTGGAGTAAGTTATAAATTATCCCACTACCAGAGAGCTTGCTAAAAAAACACACGGCCCTGTTCGCTTTAGAACAAGTCACGAAATGCATGTGGATTGCAACACTTACACCTTGGCAAGTTAAGTGAAGAGTCGTAAAAGTGGACTATAATTTATTTTTCTTGCAATCAACTCCTAAACCAAACACTTACGACCAAGCATTGTACTGCTGACTCTAATAACCATGCCACCACTTTTCGGAATTCTGTAGAATGATTGCGTATAAGCAGTTTCGTAATCGTGGCAATTATTTTTTTAATGCAATCACGTTCTAAACCGAACCCTTACGGCAAAGCATTTTACCGTTGACTCTAATAACCATGCTACCGACTCCCATAATTCTGTCGAATGATTGCGCATTAGCAGTTTCGTAATCGTGATATCATACTATTTTGTTAATTCAAAAAATTCCTAAACCAACCCTTTACGGTCAATCATTTTACCGTTGACTCTAATACTTATGCCACCGACTTCCAAATATCCGTCGAATAATTGCGTATGAGCAGTTTGTCTTTCCCGGTATACCTTCTCAGAATCTCCGGGTCAAATTCACAAAGTTCAAATTGAAGTCGCATCGCGCTAATCCAGAACATCAGCCTCTGCGAGACAACTGTCACGTCTAAGCTCATTATTGTTTCCTGCTACGTACGCAACTTAAGCTGACAGATGTGAAAGCTAAATGGATGAGGTAGCTTTTGTCCGGCGCCTAAATCGACGACTACCTACGGGGCTCACCTATTTTCCCGTATGCTCTCTGATACACAGAGATTGAAATAGGTCGAGGGGTTGTTGGTGTTTATTGAACAAAACTTTTCTTGCAATGAGGGCTGGTAAATGACAGGTATTTCCGCCTTTTCGTACACCAGCAAACGGCGGATAATTCGCTCCTTAATTTGTATGTATAACAATCCCACAATCGCTGTATGCATATCACCTTATTGTGATGATGTATTTTTGGATGGATCAATTTTTCCTGATTTGTTTCAAATGAATATATCGATTCTGGGGGATTCCTTGACGCCAATACCAACCCGTATCCCATGTCACTCAAGAAGATGAAATTGACTCGAACAGAATCTTAATCCCATGTAGCCATTAAAAACTGTCTGAAAGTTTGGCTTCAAGTGCTTCGTAAACAATGGAAGGCCAGCAGATGCAGTTGGTCGAGATGCATTGTTATCTGTAGTTTGTTCGCCTAATTGGCGACGCGCGCGAGTCGACACACGTCGGTCTCAACACCGCTAGAAAAACAGCGAAAACGAAAAAAGGCGACCGCCTCAGTGAGGGTTTAAATTCGCGCCGAACGGGTATCCTAGCATTGCAGTGTGGATCTCCAACAACGCCTACTTGCAGAAACAAGCAGTAATGTGAGGTATAAGTTCATACGTATTCACAGCGAATTGAGTATTAAAGGTTCAACAATGCTTGTGTTGACTTAAAACCGTGTCTCCCATCAGCGCTATATAGAACTGGTTTCGGGAATCCCTGTGCTTTAGAACAGGCGCTCCAAAAATCCCAAGCGGTCGAAAACTCCAGAATTCAGGTTAATACGATGATGTCCAACAGAGCTACTTTTCGCAGTATGACGTCAGGATGATCCCTTTGTTTACGTCACCTAGAGATAGCGACACAGCGTGAACGCGGTCGCGATGTTGACTTATTAGGTTAAACAGGATACGCTGTGGGGTATCATTTTTATAAAGCGACCACGAAGTTAGGAACGGATAAAAAAAAAGGGAAATTTCGTGACGTAGTATTAAGTACAGGTTTTAAGTTTTTTTATGGAGTTCAGTTTTGAACTCATTATGAGCTTGTCGCCAAGAGCGTTTTTATATATAATTCTACATTTGAATCCGTCGCGTTAACAATTCGCTCACACGTACAGGTTTCGAGTCTGTTGAACATTTTTCATCGCAAAACAGTTATTAAATTTGACGCTTTATGTGGCAGAATACTATAACAGGTTTCAAGTGTTTTGGATGATTGTTTATCGCTTATTAACGCTTTGACGCGTTTTCGCGGTTAACCTTCGGCCGAAATTAAATTCAAGTTATCGATGTTGATTTGGATAATAAGATTGAACGGTTCTAATGTGGGTATAACGTGATGGGGCGAGGTGCGAATTCCGCGATTGCTCGTATCGTGCTATCTACCGCACTAGACCCACCAATGCTCATCGAGAAAATAGAGTTTAGTGGCTTTGATGAATCTTGAGGCCGACGTAACGATGCGAGCGATTGAGTGAAGGAGAAAAAGGCAATGGCTTCGCCGGCCGAACCGCTCTCTGTAGTCGAGTTTTCAGCCGCAGACGACATGTTGCAGGGCGGACGATGTGGGTTAAGTTTGTGCGGCGGATGTTATGAAAAGTTTGACACGGTTTACATCCGAGCTCATATAAGCAAGACCGTCGTACTGGGAATTCCGATTTCTTAAAGGCAGAGCAGTCGACTATGTTTTTTAGCTGAAAAGATGACGTGTTTACCGTTTAGTTTAGCGTTGCAAAAGTCGAGGTCTAATTTTTCTTTATCTTAAAGGTGATGTCACATTTATTTTATATTCATTTAAAAATCCTTCTACCCAGGTATTTTCTTAAGTTGTGTTAAAAGTCTATAAAAATGTTCGGTTTATCCGCATCAAAACTAGCCCAATGTTTCGTATTGGTGACAGTGCTTGTGATTGTACTTTTCGCCGAAGATTCGAGCGTCGAAGCCCGCAGAAGGAATCGTAAAAACGTCGATGTAACAGGCGCACCTGGCAGACACCGGGGAAAGCACAATGGAAAACGTCAGCACCGTAGTTCGTTAAGGGGGGCTGGAAGAGTCCATAAGAACTCCGACACCTTGGAGAGTTATCGACGCCTTCGAAAGCAGGGGAGCCGGCGCATCACTCATAAAAGTCCGGCGGTTACAAAGTGGACTGAAGCAAACGTCAGCGTCGGTACCAAGGTTGACAATTTCAGTATCAAGATTTTCGAGGAATCTTTGGGGAAGTTTGGTCACCATTCCGCCCGTCAAAGCATCGTTGGACGGGTGATCCACATCTCCGACCCCGGAAGAGGGAACACCCACCACGGATGCGGACACACCATGTCCAACCGACACCTCATCCCGAAGAACGAAACGTGGGTGGCGCTCATCAAGCGCGGCCACTGCTACTTCTTTAACAAGATTAAGCTCGGGGAACGCTACAACGCAAGCGCAGTGGTCATCTACGACGATAAGCCAGGAAAAATCGAAGTCATGAACACAATAGGTAAGTTGTATTTTTTGGTCAATTTTATTCGCAATTTTTTTAAGTCGTCGCCCAATTGGTTGTTAGTCGTATGTGTGGTTTTTGAATCCTTAGTGGGCTCAACAAGGCCATTTTTATAATGAAATCACTATTCATCTATCGGTCGCTTTAACCATTCGGTAACGCCACCGTAGTGTTGTTTACTATGGTCGGCAGAGACGCTTTTCACGGAATCTAGCGGTGAGAGGCAACTGTCGTTCGTGTGGTCGGTTAGCAATTAATGTGAGATGACGCAAATACTTGTGATTGGTAATGGCAGGTTTTCACGGGCAGTGCGGTGTTACGTTGGTACCATGAACTTGTAAGTCTCGAATCCCCGATTTAATTGAACAGTGCGGATGTACTTCCGTCGCACGTGAAGGACATTGTCCTGAAACAATTGGCATTGTCTCCCGGTGCAAGGCGGGATATGCTCTGGTCTATTGACTTCGGTAATGCGTCTCACGCCAATGTTGTCCGTTGGTAATGCGGACTAATTCGGGGGCTTAGTTAGTTAGCCCTATCAAAGAGAGGCTGAAAATGGCGGGCGCTATGACGACACATAGACGCGTCACGCATCGCCGCGTGCAGCGATTCTAAGTAAACATCACTTAAAATGCCGCAGCAAAATCCGATTGTTGGAGCATAGTGCAGTATTGTTTCTGCGGGTTCAAATCCGATATAAGTCCGCACATTATTGTCTAGCTGTGGCCACTTCGCCCCAAACCCCGACGAATAATGCTCGCCCTGTGACCGGCACTATAGACATATTATTGAGCACCGCAAGTTTCGGTGGTCTTTCTGTACATAGTCCGGTCACTCTATACGATTGGCACACAAACCCGACTTGGCGGTGAATTCATAAAGAGTCGGTTTACTTTTGCTTTTTGCTTTTCTTCGCTTCTGTAACCAATCGCTGTGGTCACAGTCCGGTTAACCCGCGAATCGGCGATATGCGGTTACTTGCCAGTTAAATATTTGCACGCAATTATTCTAGTATGTGTTTATTTTTTCATTAACTTCGAAAGTCGAGCGCTTGAATCTCGAAAGCGCGGAAACCTAAGGCGGAAGAAGCGAATATTATACGAATGCGCTCCATGCATTTTAACGATTTCGAGAAAAGCAAACTTCAGTCGTCGGATTTCGTCTTCCGTCGAGTTTTTACCGTGTGAACCTACCGACGGTGGAAGTGGTTACCGAGCGCATGGGGAAAATGCAGGGGGTTAAATTAGCCGTGCCGTCTTTTGTGAGCTATTGACTAACACAAACAACCTTAGGGTACTTTCGCACTAGTATCCAATTCCACGGGCATGCGAGTGTATTTTTAGGCGTAAGCTGGGGGAGGGAGGTTTGCTTTTAAACTTCACAAACTTTATTCGTTTCTGCTGGGCGCGCATCTGTCCAGCGAGCATACTTAGCACACGGCCGTGTTTTATGGCGCACTAAAATAATTATAATGACTCACATCGGCGTTAGAACTGGATGGTCTGGGTTTGTGCTTTTATGGCTCGAATTCATCAACGTAAAATAATCGAGTCGCGATTCGACGCCTCCCCGCGTAGTGCACCCTGCAATTGGCATCTGATTTATAGCCCATTGTTTCAATAGTTGCGTCACAATAGAATCTTGTGACATCACAAAGTGCAGTGGGCAGCGGGAGGTCGGCATAGTTCCGCGCATTCGTTACGCATCGGCGAGCAAGGTCGCGGGGTCACTCGATCGTAAATGGCTAGTGTTACGTAATAAACTCGAACGCTGAGTGAGAGTGAATTCCCGAATATCAATTTTACGCGCCGCACTCCGTACCACCCGCGTGGCGTGCCATGCTGTTAGACTTACAGCTAATACTCCCCTTGAAAATGACCACAAACTTATCGCAAACCGCGTTTATGATCTCGGCGAATAATAAGAGTGATTCATAAGCCGGTCGCTCTAAACGGCGGAGCAACGCGCCGACTTCTTCATCAAAGTACTCCAGACAGAAACACTCGGTTTTTGTGATTTTAACTTGCGCATCAAACGTAATCCGCCCTTCAAAGGCATAATGGCCCGATTTTGCAACAAACAAGATTCGCTGTCGCCCGCGAGTCGCCACTTGTGTGCGGGTGACGCGACAAACACTTGTAGCATTGTGACGCAGCGATGCACGCCGTCGACGCTTCTCCGACAGCGACAGTTCGAGTATCGAGCTGGAAGGAACGGCGGAACGAATCGTGCAGCTGGGACGGGTGAAACTGACGGGAAACCAACCCCCACTCGCCCGCCTGACAGTACAGTTCGACCACCTCTGCGATAATTTACCTGTTTGTTGAGATCGAACCCGGGATTAAGCATCCAGCGTCCGTATGTGAGCCAGGATAACCTCCGGACCGAACCTATACATCGAGAGCGATAATCCCAGTGTGACTCCACACAGGAAATAGTCGAATCGATATTTATTTTGGCTTTAAATTCTCGTCGGCGCAAAAACGGGAAACGATTACCCGGTAATTCGAAAAGCATGACAAAATCCACGATTAAGCGACGGAATATTAATATAAATAATCTGAGCTTGCATTGCTGTGTCCGGGTGTAACCTTTAAGTCGGTTTTGGTACCATTTCAATGATGGTTTCGTTCCTAATCGACTGGCTCTTTGAACCGTGCTTACAGTACATGGGTATAAGTGAGAGTTAGCGCGTTTTCTTTGATACTGCCGCCGTACTGCAAGCTCGACCTATTCAGCGATACAGTACTGTACAGATGGGATCTGATAATTATAGTTCTGTGGGGCTACATGACAATCGCGTCGGTATGAAAATTGCAGCGTGTTTCATCGCAAGATAGCGCCAAGAAGATTTGTTTTTAACCGCCTGGAATTCCTGGCGAAGATATGAGTTGGTTAGAAAACCACATCTTGTCGGATTGTGTGTCCATTTAAAGCATATCAGCGAAATTGGCGTGAAAGTATGAACCGAGAACGCAATCTCGAAAACCTACTTTAATGTTTAATGTTAGTAAATATGTCACCTAGGTTTGAGATAAAGCGTTCTCGATACGTTCCCTTAATCCAGCGCTTGCTTATGTTTTATAGGTTAGTCAGATACCCTACATGCCTTGTCCATTAGTATGATGCGTAACTTGTCGAAAAACGGGTTGATTGGGCGATAAGGCTGCTTGTCGGATCATTGGTGCTAGGCAGAGTCCACAAAACGAGCTATCGCACGAATTATCCACATATTAGAATCCTTTCTCTTAGTGAGGGATCAGTGGTAGCCCAAATCTGTCAGATGCTGGATAGCAACCGACGTCGTTAAAAGCGTAAATAGAAACCCGGAATACCAAAACAGAAAGTTCGTTAAATTTTAACTCCCCGTACAAGACGAAGCGGAGCGGTTAGCAAAATGACGTAATTTCACTTTGATCGACAAAATAACCCTTTGTTCGGTTTGCTGAGAAGCAAGCTATTATGCTGCGCGGAAGGGACATGGGCAAACCACAATAAAGCGAATATTTCACCAAAACCATAAAACCGAACGAACGAACACGTTAATCGACTATATAAATTTGAAAACTCGTGCGAACGGGCGACTTGTTTTTCATATGTCGCTATTTGAAGTCGTATGAAGTGTTTTTTGACATGTAACCAATGCTGAAGGCAATTAGCGAAGTTGGCTAGAAATTCTCATTACCGCACGCCGAGATTGGCTTTTTCTGCGACGTTATCGCGCCTACCTCTGCCGTTACGTCATCTAGCCGACAACAATCGACCATTATGTTGTCACAACTTGCTATATTTGATTATTTGCGCATGAAAATCATCTCGATTCTCACCAGACTGAAAATTAATTAACTTTCTCCGACTTCGGTAATTGAACAACGCAAGAGTGACAATTTACCACGCCGAACTGCCTTCCAGTCTAAAATTAAAACTCTAAATTTAATAAAGCGCGACCTGTACCGCTCTTTGATTTAGCTTGAACTTGTAGATTTGTTACTCGCGCTAATTGGTTACTTAACACCACATTTCCTATTACAGGAACGAAAATAGTCTCGCTGATGATAAACCATGATGATGGTATAAGGTTCGCCGCCTTAGCTGATTCAGGCATCGAGGTCTACATGAACATCACTGTGGGCCGGGAAGTGCACGACCGTGTCAAAGCGCACCCAAAGACCCCGGCCGCAGCAACCTACGCAGCACCAGAGGCGATAGTGAGCACGATGGGGGGCAGGGGATCGGGGAGTACGGTTTCACCATCAATCGCTGCCATATTTTCTCTTATCGCCCTTCAAGTAATTTGTGGCCTGCTTAACAAGAGATGAAACTAACCGAGAAAAAGACATGACCAAAGTTCCTCTGATGTGACGTCATCGATTACGTCACCAGGGCAGGCACCACAAGCGAAGAGAGTGGGCCGCATAGGTGCAGTAAGGCAGGCTCACGGTTGCACGCGTGCTGTTGTTTTATGTGTTATTTCACCTTTCTAACGTTTGTTATTGATAGACTAGTAAAAAGATGGCAGTTTCCTTCATTAAAAATCGTTTAGGTTTTAACCTACGCTACCTCACTCCACAAAAACAACCAGTTGAAACTTTTGCATGTTATTTCACTTTCACCTTTCGTCATACACACGTGTCTTGTAGTACCCAGTAGCTTTGTGCACCACTTTCACGCCTTTTGCGATTTCACGCAGTTTTCTCTAATCACCATAATCGCAGCCTAACAAGGCAAATGTAGGCTATGACCTAGCCCAATTATCGATTATTCAATACATTTGGATAAATGGAAAGTTCCCGTTCCCGTTTATTTTTGCGTTTTCCTTGGTCTTTCAATCTTTAGTGTTGTTTTTATTAGTTTGTTTTTACAATTTAGAACTGTAATCTGTTTTCGCCAACTTTTTGGTTTAAATAAATTTATATGTACTTATTTGAGCCAAAGCATAGTGCTGGTATTTCTATCTATAGCCTGGAAATTCTGTGGCAGAGTTAATTCGGCATGTTTACTTACGAGCATTAGTGGTACTGATCAAACATGCTTAATGGCATGTCTAAGGCGAATGAAACTTATCAAAACTGTAAATCCCTAACCGATTATGGCACTTTACGGGCTACTAAGTGAGTCACAGTACTGAAACAACGATGATTTGTAGGGACACCGTACCGTGGGACAGGCTATGTTCCCAAACACAGCTTTCCGGTAATAAACACCCAACAGTGAAGCCCCAGACGTAATGTACGTGGGCGTTCGTATTGTTTAACCTGAAGAGTACTCGAAAATGTCACTTTTGGAAATCTTCCAATATTTTTAGGACACTGTGTTTATATTGATGGTACATAAAGTACAACTGTACCGAACATCGTCTTGGTATTTTACCTTGTCTCGTATTACATAACAATGGCAATAGTAACAAGTTTATTGCAATATAATTGTAAATGACTTCCAAACCAGCAAAAAGCTGAAACAGTCGTAGCCTACCGCGGACAGCATAAGGATTTTACTCGTCTTTGGATGTTTTTGATTATAAAACTTTCTCAAAGAAAAAGTTAATTATTATGTAATCTGCTTCGCCCAGACAGGCAGATAAAATGCAGGGGATTTATTTATGTATGCGGGTTTATACCCCTTTTCAAGAGCAGTTTTTAGTGTAAGGCCTAATTATTTTTACCTACAAACCAACCATGCTGACCAATTTAGCCCTATAACGTCTAATTTGTACCAAAAATGTCTATTTCGAGTGCGGCAAAATTACATCACTGATATCAGGTAAATCTGGCCCTGAACTGGTTCGTTTCATACACAAATGGACCATAGTTAAACACATGACATAATCGCTGAAAATGCGATATATAAGTCATGTAATTACGAATTAGTAACTGAATTAAAGTGATATCTGTGTAGCATAATTAACACTCCAGGTGTACAACCAATATATGCTTCATCATTATATCAAGTAGTTATTTTAGCATTTCGTTTGTTGCCTTTAAAAACACCACCCGCCTATTTCTCTAATCAAACAATCTTTACACGTTTATCCAGTTTTATTGTACACCGAAATAGCACCGCTTTATTTGTCTTTATGTATTTATGCTGTTTTTCTTTCTTTTTTCACCTTAAGAGGTAGTATGATCCGACATAGGCCCGTCTTGTCTAACCAGACAGTTTTGTTTTACTTCCCCACTGGCTGTTTTAGTCAAGGGTGAAAAAATATGACACTAATTCTGTCGATCTCGCTGTAGGCAAGAACAATATTGACAGTGAGCTGAGAAAACATTTGTTGCTTTTATGGGTTCGAAGTTACGTCTTGTAATAACAGTTTAAGCGACCGTCAAACGGCAACGTTTCCACTTTTTAGTTAAGGCTGTTTTCATAAAAAATCTCTGTATCTATTCTTAGCACGGTACAATACAGTGTTGTTTTCTTGGTATATTGTTGCGTTAACCTTTTCCAAAGCGAACTAAATGCCAGACCGTTAAGTCAGTATATTTGTGAGTTACAATTTGAACTCGGAAAAGGAACGGAAGGAAAATATACCGCAAGTAGACACAGAATATAAAAACATCTCTAACATTCTGCTATTACAGCCGTACGAACAATTACATTACAAAAATAGAAATCTTTAACCTAATTAAAATATATTTTAAAGCCTAGATCAACATGACCCACCCCCTTTATTCTGTCAAGTTGCTATTCGTTGTTCTTCGTATTATTTTGACTGGTTTATCTCCGGTACACGTCCAAGGAGTGGATATAGCAAGTCATAATGACATGGGAGGTACAAATCCAGCTGTGTTATTGTAAATAATTCTAAACCTGATAAACCTGCCATTTTTTCATTAACAGATCTTTATACAATTGTTTAACTTAGTCAATTTTTTGTTACAAAAAAAGATGATCCTGTTTTAAGCTCTTTACCCTGGGGTTACCCTTTGGAAAATGAGTATATTATTCTTAATTGGCGCCGATGTATTACCCTGAGGATAAATACTGCCTAACAACTACCCCATTTAAAATATAATTTTTTGGTTCATATTTAGGTGCTGTTGCCTAGATAAATAATTAGAATCTATAAGCATTGCTTGGTAAAAAAGTTTTTCTTAAGTTAAGTGTTTTGCGATAGAAACGAAATCGCTAATTACTTATCGTTCCAACGGGCGTATTTTCCGACAAACAGAATCCAGAGTCGACGCTGCTCACAACGCCCTCTTGCGGTACCACTTGACGTCACCAGCAGAACTGGAAAGATCTTGCTACACCAATAAATGTGAATATACGAAAGTTTTGGAATACATAAGCGATCCAATTGAAGCGGTAAGTACGGTTTTGTGACAGAATGGTTAACGCGACTGATACATATACCAAATCTATACAAAAGACCGACGTTGGACATGCCATCAGGTATTCGAAACCAAGCTCGGTAAAAGAATAATAAAGCGGTAAACTACCTAAGATGTATTTTACAATGCAATGAATGTAAACTTTATTCAATCTTAAACAAGTTAATAACTTAAGTTAGCGCTGTAACACAAATAAAACTACGCAAGTTAGTAAACTCACAAATGGTTAACTCGACCGATACAGATGCCAAATTCAATAAAAACGGTCTTATAGACGAGCATAATGGGTTTAAAACTTGGGCTAAAAAGATAACTAAAGGAACGTATAACGTGAGAAACCTAGTACAATATAATGAGTTTAACAACGGAAGATATTCAAACAATTAGCGAAAAACACACATTGGTTAGACCACGATCGTGATCAATTACACCAACAACTGGTAAAGATTGGAGACTTGTATATATACCCTTGTGAGTAAAATATTCATTCGTAACTAACCATGTAGGCCCACTGTACCTTTTAAAATGCAATACTAAGCGTATTGATGTTTTGTACCTGACCCATGATTGAACTCGGGCTTATGGAGCTTGCTATTCCAGCGACACGTAACTCGTTAGCGAGGAACACTAAAATATTGAAATGAAAAAAGGGGAGTACAAGGATAGGATAGGATAGTCATGTTTATCACCGTGAATGAAAAAACGTAAGGTGCGTTAACACAACTAAAAGGAGGCAAATAGCGAAAAGGGCAAACTGCTTACTAAAAGTATGGAAACTAAAAACTACAATTCTAACTTTGCCCAAAACAGTAATCTCAACCCCTAAACTAACATTTACTTTAACCCGAGCACTTTATTAATGACACAATCTTCATTTTAATGTGCAGTTTGCCTCCCAACCTTTAACCCTCCTTTTAGAACCCCCCCCCCCCCCCCATTGGTATGCATTTAGCTACTTACTTTCGGCAGCCGCCGAAAAATATTTGCATTTCGCCACAAAACGCTCTTTTCTCGTGAATTTGTTTTTCGAAGCAAATTATGCGTATCGCTGTCATTGACCTTGTTTTTGTATTGTTGCTAGGCAACCGACATAAAGATCGCACCTTGCGGTAACCGGATGCGTGCGTTCTGCTACAATCACGTGACCCGTGACGAAAGCTATACCCTGCAATCTTTCTAAAAAAGACATCATAGCTTTCGTTATGTTTATGGAACTTAACCATGAAAAACTGTCGATCTGACACTGTTTATTATTCTCGCTTATACGCTATGGCCAGCATGGGTCTGTACGTTTATTGATAAAAAAAACACAGTGTTTGAAACTTTTCGCTTTGTAAGATTCCGAGCTGCATTTTAAGTCAACGCTGTCAGGGGATTTTCCGCAAGACCTGCAACAAAATGGCCGCCGTTTTAGAGACATCAAGTTCTTTTGAGTTAAAAAGCAAAATTAGAAATCTTAGAGTAAAAATATGATTTGCAATTACACGTTTCACGCGTCGGGCTTCTCAAATCAAATGTCCGTCCGAATAGGTTGATGGGTTAGTAGCGTCGGCCGTCAGTCTGTATTGTCCGTTGGCAAAGCACTTATTGGAAATCGCCTAAACCTACCACGTCAATTAATCATTTCTAACTGAAGATTTTAATCATACACAACCCCCTGCAATACTACGGTTACCTAACGGTGAGCGCGCCGTAATCTGGCGATTACCTGTGTAATATCGATTATTGCATTTCCCTAGTCCAGGGATAAAACATGAATACCCCATCCTATATCCTAAGATATATATATTTACCTCGTGTATTAAAGTATTATTATTTATTAAGTATTAAGATCAAGGTGTGGTTTTAATTAATAAATCTGATTCGGTCACCCAAGAGCTTGCCTGAACAACACAAAAATAACAAAGTATAGAATACGATTAAATAACGGTGTTGTGGCCGAATGTTTAACTCGACCATATGATATTCCGATCTACATAAGAAATAAGGTGTTTGAGGGACGAAACCATCATGGTTTCCAAACTTGACCAGGTTAAAAGAGTAAAAAATGATACAATTAAACATAACACGCGGTTGATGTGTAATATATATCAAGCCCCCTTGGTTTTCCCATTCACAGGTATACACATGAATATATCCTATCCTATCCTTTTCTTCAATTGACATTTTGTATATGCAGGGAAAATATTGGAGCATTTTGAACTGCGTCAAGTTCGGCATTACATGCGGCAGTAAGTATACATTATTTTGCCCACATTTGATTTAGTTAGTTTTTTAAGTGGTTTCGAACCCGGGATGGGTTTGGTCACTATATATTTGTATGGGAAATTTTATATATGAATTGGCAACACTAACTATTTAGCCACGTTCATTTGGTTCATAACCTGTCAAAGTAAGATGATAATCAATATTTTGACAAAAACCATTCAGCCACACGACTGTCAAAATCTTTTCTAACCTGTCAAATGGTAGTGTTAATTGCCGAATATGGTTAACGCGGCCGATTATATACCTCTTTTTTTATTCAAGTTTCGAATCCATGATCAGCTCGTCGCTAGGACCGTTTTGTTTATAAGAGTCGGTATATGTACCGGTCGCGTTAACCGTTCGTCCACATGACCGTACTATATACCTCTCTATATATATCAAAAATGGTCTTTGTAACAAACCCATCATGGGGGCGATACCTAGCCCGGTAACAATATGTCGTTTTCCTGAAAAGGTAACGGAGAGTGGCAACCATGGCTGGAATGGGAGGATTGTTCCTCCACCTGCGGCGTAGGAGAGCAGATCCGCTGGAGGGAGTGCAAGCAGGAGGAGTTGTGGGGTGAGAGGTGTGGGGGGGGATACTCACAAGTTCGAAACTGCACCCGAATCCTTCCTTTGCATTGTGCAGGTATCGTTCGTTGGTGTTTAACTTTGGTCCGCACACCTTGCCAAACCTTCTAAATCCGGCTTCATTTCATTACACAAATCGCTTTATACTTTTCTCCGGGACTTAATCTTATTAAAATTGTAATATATTTTTCAATTTGCAAAATTATTTTATCTTGTTTAATTGATTATGTTTGGCGACCACGTCTTGCTATGCTTATATGTAATAATTGATAAGGAAACATGCTTTAATACCTTGTTCTGTCCCTACTATTATATAAGATTCATATTTCGTGTTTTACAGACCAAGAATGCTTATTTGGAATTGTTGTATTTTTTCCGATCCAAGTTTTGAACTCGATAGTTTGATCGCCGGGTCCGATTGTTAAACTACAATTCTGTATATAGGTCAATAGCGCTGGCCGTTCGGCCACACAGCCGCCATCTTTCTTCATTATTTTCGTATGGCCTATTGGTTAACGCGGCCGATTTATAATCCTGTATAAAAAATGGTCTTAGACACAAGCACATCGTAAGATCGAAACTTGGCCTGATAAAAAAAAAGAATTAAAAATCTCGTTTTTTTTTCAGTGAATCCGGCAAAACCCGACACGTGGGGGAGCTGGAGTGAATGGACTGATTGTGACGTCACATGCGGCAGCCAGGGACGCGTCAACAGGTCACGCGAATGTCTCCCATACCACGATCCATGGTTCTGCGTAGGAGACCAAACAGAATCAAGAGGTTGCTCGCACGTTCCAGTCTGTCCAGGTGCGTATATTTCATCCATCAGGTTAATACCAGTTTGTACCGGTTTCTACCGGCTTCGTGACTGTCCCGATTCAAACAGTGTACGCCCAAACACCGGGGGCCGAGTAATAACGCGAAATGAAAGCCGCCGACAGGCTTAACCTTTGCCGTGCTAATACCTTAACGTGTCAAACAAGGTCACACATAATCAAATTTCACGCACAATTATAAGATTCCATCAAATCGGATAAGCCGACTCGCGCACCTGCAATTACTATAGTAATTGCCGCCTATGTCGACTTGGTTAACATGGCAGTTTCCGCCGGCGGCACGACCTTTTCGCCGATGTTTGATTAACCTGTCACTAAAAACGCGTTTCGGGATTAAAACCGCCTTTTTTTGTGCTCGGGTTTAGTCGACGGTGGTTGGACGACGTGGGGCACGTGGTCCGGCTGCGAAGTGATGACGTGCGGGCGAGGTTGGCGCATGCGCACTAGATCGTGCTCGAACCCGACACCTCGTGGAACTGGGGCGCTGTGTGTCGGCCCCTCCTCACAGCACATAGCGTGCGACGGGGACCCGTGTCCTAGTAAGTAGAATTTTATAATATATGCAATTTTATTGTCTTGTTCATACTTTAAAGATTAAATGCCGTTTTCCTATTTTTAAAAGTACGAATATTTTAAAAGCACGGATGTCGTTGTCCTATT
The DNA here is from genome assembly GCA_000149265.1 of Ciona savignyi. Lineage (NCBI taxonomy): Eukaryota > Metazoa > Chordata > Ascidiacea > Phlebobranchia > Cionidae > Ciona > Ciona savignyi. Next base: position 1,033,445 of record CH002376.1, read on the forward strand.
TTATTAGGTTTATAGGCTGTTTTACTATTTTTATTTCTTTTTTACCGGTCTGAGTTCTGAACCGATAATGGGCTCGCCACATGTCCGTTTTTCTGTACAATTCGGTATATGTATCGGTCGCGGTAACCATTCGATCACATTACCATTTTCTGGCCTTTCCTGCCCGTGAAACCGAGGCTCATACGAAACCCTAAAGCTTTAAATTAGCATATAGAAACTGTAGAAGATTTTAACCCACAAAGTTTAAAAGTTGACCTGCCCTTAAACATATTGAAGCGTTATTGTACGACTAAAGATAAGTTGTTCGTACAGTTTCAGAACGTCCAACCATCGCTCATTTAACCGAGCATAGCTCTATTCTATACCGGGATCAACTACCGTCGCAATTTCTGTCCGTTTTCATCCGATTCCGTCCGATCACCTCAAGAGGAACGCTCTTCCGTTACACCGGCATCTCCAGCGATTACGTCACCCCTGTGACGTCAACGCTCGTCAAAGTCACCGACGCAGCCTCCGAATCGAAGAAATTCAATTTCGATTTTGTCGTTCTGAAACTGGACGGGGTTGGTCATGTGACACTGCTGGCATCAATTAACGGATCTGACGTAGTGGATATGGAATGCGGGAAAATAAAGGTATTCGTCCAACTTTCAGTTTTACAGAATATGCCACCGTTACTCAAAAAAAAATATTTTTATTCTTTTTAAAACTTTTTCTCTCAACAAATTTTAAGGTCATTTGGTGTGTACACAATGGCTTAATGATGTTACGATTGTAAACTACATCCCATCCTTTTAAGCTATACCTCTTGTAACCCGGATATAATCATATATTTTACCTAGTATGAATTAAACGTAATAAATCATACTGTATGTATGGTTTATAATGTTAGATTTTAATTTTAATAAAATGACTTACCTAATGCAACCCTTAAAAATAACAAGGTTACCCTATGTGTGTGCGTGCGTACGTGCGTGTGGGGAGGGGGTAGTGCATGTAAACCGACAAAATAACATGTTTGCGGCTACCTGTGTGTGCGTACGTGCGTGTGCAAGAGAGAGGGTGAGGGTGTATTGAATTACACCAGTATGCTCCGCTTGGTGTATTGGTTTTACTCAATTTTGAATCGTCGACATTTATACGAAGATTGCGGACTGGAACGTGGTTCGTCTTTTCATCGTCAGCGATGTTGTAAACGTCCGTGTCAACAACGGCGCGAACATGGTCGCACCCCTACGAGACACCCCGGGAAAACCCCGCCCCACGAACCAGAACGCTACAGGCGACTGGTGGAACGGGTTATGGGGTTACATCGACGGGAACACGGCGCAATCGGCTGCGGCGGGCGCTTTGCGTCGGACCCGGGCGATCCTGTCTTCGTTCCGAGGAAGTATCGGGTTGGGGAAAGTCCGGAAAGACGACACAGGAATTCGGTGTAAGTGTTCCTTTCATTATTCACGGCATGGAACTGGTTTGATATCTTTCGCTCAATATAGGCTAATACAGCTAAAACTTTGTGGTTGAGATTAAATTAAAGAGGACAAAGAAGAGATTAAATAAAAGAGGACAAAGAGTGGTTCGGAAAATACCCTTTAAAGAGTTGGAAGGACAATTTATTTTTATCTTTATTTCCAATCTACATGACTTTATATTTACTATGAACGTAATTTTCATACTTATATTCACCCGACAACGTTTAAAATCAAAAAAGCGAAAATAAAAAGCTACAAAAATACGGTATTTAAATTTAAGGCTCGTTCAGTTTCGAGGGACCAACCTTTCGGCTGGCCGTCCGACACGCTACGAATGAGCTAACCGGCCATTATATTGTGTCTACAGGCTACATCTCACTCTTCCGCGTGAATTACGAAGATTTCAAGTTCACCGCAGCCACCCCCACATCTAAACCCATCCATCTTTACCCGCTTGCCTCAAAGGGGGTGGAGCTTTTAACCATCAATCAAAACCATCGGCCTGAGGGCTTGGAGTTATTGTATTTCGATGGCGAGTTGAGGTAAGGCCTTAAAGAAAACTTAAATCACGATTTATTAAATGTTTGTGTTTACTTATTTTAAATATTGCTAAATTACTGATTCGCCTGTTATTATTGTTCTTTTACAGTATTACTGATTCGCCTGTTATTATTGTTCTTTTACAGTATTACTGATTCGCCTGTTATTATTGTTCTTTTAGTTTTAGAATCGCCTGTTATAAACCAATGTTATCTTCTCCAAACCCGACATTGAAAACGGCTGTCGTTTTGCAGTATTATTATTTTATACCTGAAATAATCAGCCTTGTGGTGAACCTCTTAAATTTATTTATCTCCTGTTTTATTCGTTTTCAAACTCTGTCATACGTTGATTGATTTCCATTGACTTTTGATTATATTTCCATATTGTTTTACGAAATATGACCTCCCTTTTGACGACTCCTTCAGCCCCATCATTATGTAATTATGAACTATTTTTCACACTCTTATAAACATCCTATTATGCACCTAACATCAGGTCCTGCCCACACAGCGACGCAAAAGGGCCAAAAATGTTGGTCTAAACGGACCGTTGGTTCATGTTATTTTTTTGCCGAATAGCTTGATGACTTAGTTCGCGACCTACCAGCCAAAAGGTTGTGACTCCAAGTCATATAGCTAGATAAAAACATTGCTTATATAAAAACGCCTCAATCATACACAACACAGTGCTATAGCTCCGGTAACCCGACAGCGGCGCAAAGAGATCAGACGATTTCCCGTTTTATAACGAACCTTGCGTTTTCCCACGGGGATAAACATGAATTTATTTTATCATACACACCTCATCGTATGCTTAACATACTCCATTATTCCCCTTTAGAGTTCACGTTCCTTTCACATTGAAATGGTGGAAAGCCAATGGCACAACATTCAATCATGGACCAGATTTCAAGTATACAGACGTCACAAGTGACGACATTGCTACGCTCGAAGTAACATTCAGACCGTATTGTAGGGATGGCATTATATGGTGGAATAGAGGTGGGACGATAGAATATGTATTGTTCGATCGTTTCGCTTATACGGGGGTTTTTTATACTAGTTTTCCTTATGGGAAGACGACGGAGACTGAAAAATCTGATTTTATTTTCCAACTTGATATTTGATAATTTTACAAGTGAAAAAATTTGGTGAACATTTCGGGCAGCGCTAAAGAGAGGAAAAGCGGGAAGAAAGAACACTGCTCACCAAAACTATCGAAATTGATTTTAGGCCTTTCCCAAACACTAACCTCAACCACAGAACTGACCCTTACTCTAACCCCGTGTTTAAAACTAACTATAATTCCCTAATCTTTATTGTAGTGTTCAGTTTCCCTCCTTCCCGCCTTCTTTTAATTTTCTCCAAAATTTCGACGTCGAGCTTTCCACACATTGGAAACTTTTCTTAACGGCCCACTGACCGATACATATATACAGACCTTTGAATAAACGGCATTAGTTGGTTGTCGATTATAAGCTTGGCAATTGGTCCGGTAAAAAACACGTATACCACCATAACCACTCGTCAACTCCTCCAAAACACATTAATAAATTAATTGCCAGAATGGCATCTTTACGCAGTGTATATTTTTACGATCGAGTGGTCGGATGGTTAACCCTACCGATACATATACCTTTTCCATACAAAAAGGGTCTGAGTAACGAGCCCATCATGTGATGTAAAATTAGTCTCGTAAAAATTAGTAGTTTAGTTTATAATTTATATATAGGAGGCGTTTAGCACATGTTGTTTCCGACCAAACAAACATTGGGGAATCACCTCCATAGTTACTCAGCAAAACACTCGTTTAAAAACAATGACTGAGGAAGGATACCACTCGTCGCACCCCTCGCGCATAGAGGTATTAATTGGTTATACGCTATCTGTAGGAGCGAGGGACCATCTAAGTCAGTTGAAGCTGATGGTAGAACATGGAATCAGAGCTAAGTTTGTATCCGTCCACGGAGGTAAGATTAAAATCCTCCTCAGTGATGACGTCATCAGATTACGTCACTGGAACAAAGTGCTGGTGCAATTTTTGCGGTGAGTCGGAGTTCGTGTAATCCCCTTTTGCGTCACTCTTATCTTCACAGAGACGGGGAAGTCCGAATGCAGGTTAACAACGGCACGACACGAAGCGTTGTGATTCCTACAATCAACGATAATAACAAACCGGGAGCCACGCTTGTGCTTGGCGGATCTCGGAAGGTAACGCGATGGCCTATATTCTTAAACTAACAACCAAGTCATATCCCAATCAAGTCCTATCTCAATCAAGTCATGTACCAATCAAGTCATATTTCAACCAAGTCATATCGTACTGTTGATGGAAATATGGACTATTTATGTTTTATCCCCGTGATTCGGGAAATATACGAGGAGTGTGATTTAAAAGGGCAATAGTGACCGCTATTTTGCCTTGCCCAATGATACAGTCGAACAGCTAATTGACAGTTTCGATCCTAAAACCTTTCAGCTGAAAGAGGACGCACTAACCCACCAAGATATTCGGCCGGGCATTAACAGTTTGTTCAGTTTGTTATTCAAGTATTCATCAAAAATCAAAGATAACACATTTGGTCATTCAGATCACTTATTTAATTAACTACAAGCATTAAATTTGTGATGGAAACGTTTATAGGTCTGTTTTCACATGAAATGTAGTAGATGAACCACTCATGCTGACCGTTTAGCCATACAAACCATTCATCATCTGTTTCGGATTTTTTTCTTTTGTACCTAAGTTTCGAACCCACGATGGGCTCGTTCCTAAGATCGTATTAAGTAGAATAACTATATGATTTGGTCGCGTCAACCATTCGGAACACGACCGTTTTTTCCAGAACTTATATTTTTTCTTTTCTTTTTTTTACCGGCTTAGTTTCGAACCTATAGTGGGTTCGTTGCTAATACTGCTTTTTTGTATGTAAGTCGGTATATGTATCGGTCGCGTCAACCATTCGGGACACGACCGTTCTTTATTTTAGACCTTTTTTTTAAAAAAAAAACAACCGATTCAAAAGTTATATAAGCTAAAAAGTTTTTTTTATAAATATCACCCTGTGTCATGTAAGTACATGTGCGTATAATTAATATAAAGTAACTTAAGTTTCATTTAAACCAAGTTTAAATGACTTTCGGATATCAGTAATGGTGATCACAATTCCATATGTTAAATACCGGTCAAAAGATATTACCATTTTTTTTAAATTCTTTTTCCCAGAACTTGTTCAAATACGACGATAACCAGCCCCTTAGCGCCACCGAGCGAAGCGGAGCTCCATTCAGAGGTCACATATACAGCGTGAAACAGGACGGGAGGGAAATATTGATTGATGGGCGTGAGATGATTGACGTGGAAGGCCGGCCCACCTCTCTGTTTGCAACTGCGCCAAGTACGTATATTTACCGGTTGGTCTGGTGGTTTTGTACGACGCTTTTCAACCGAAAGGTTTAAGTTTCGAAACTGGTCGCTATTCGATGGTGTCCTTAGTCAAGGCATTTAACATACATTGCCTGAACTCAGCGAATTAATTGGTTTTACCAAATTGAAGGAACGTGGGAATCATACACAACAAATTGCAATAGCTCTGGTGACCCGACGGTGGGCGCGAGGTGATATGACGATTGCCCGTGTGATAACGCCTCTTGCGTTTTCCCATTTACGGGAATGAAAATAAATATTCTATTACTATTCCTTTTCCTATGTTTTTACCCGAGTTGTTTAAATTGGATATACGTCGGTATCTGTGTGGGTTAGACAGCGCAATGGGCGTTAAAACACGAGCGATCATCAGATTAAGTTACGCCTATAGTTTGGTTACCAGGGCTATTGCAGTGTGTTGTGCATGATTCAAACGTTTCTTCAATTTGGTAGAAACCATCATTCCACTAGGTTCATGCAATGCCTGTTAAGTGCTTTGCCCATTTGCTTGACCGAAAAAGGCGAAACTGAGGAAAGAAGAAATTAAAGGGAACTGCGACTGGGCTTGGGGTTTAATTCTGGGTTAAAATTGGTGATGGGTTCAGGGTATGGTATGCGATTGAGATTACTTTTTGGGACATAGTTAGAATTACTTTCCATACTTTTAGTAAAAAGTTTCTTTCCTTTCCCCTTCCCCCACTTTTAGTATTGCGCTATTTTGCAAGCTATTTGCTTATAAGTCGTTAACATCAACAGTTCGCGAACGAAGCGCAGTCATTATTTTATTTGATTGAGCATATTATATCGCCACATACCTTCAAGGCGCTAAACAGACCATGTTCTAAACAGAAAATAAAATATTCTTTGGTGTACGGTCGTGTGGCCGAATGGTTAACGCTACCGATACGTATACCAACTACTATACGGTCCAAGGGACGAGCCCATCATGGGTTCGAAACTTGGCTCGGTAAAATAAAAAAATTATATTGCTATTCCAAGTGCATTGGAAGTCTTGGTTTTTCGAACCTGTCGTCCCGGAAATGACGTCAAAAGCCACTTCTCGACAGCTCCACTGCGTCTTGCCGCTGTCGAATGACGTCACGCCGATCACGTGGTACAAAGACGAAGCGCCGGTTAGTTATGTTGCGATTATATATGTCACCCGTGTTTGTGCATGGGAAATCACACTAGTTAGTAAACACGATCTTCAATTCACCCATCGCACATCATTAGAGCCATTACAGTGTGTATATGAATAAGACATTCCTTAAAGTTGGTTAAACCCATTGATTCACCGGGTTCCGACTAGCAAACGCCCAGTTTCTATCCGCATCGTTTCTAGATGCGACGTATTAACCCACCGAGCTATTCTGTCAAGCGAGTATGTACTACCGCAAAGCTTTTATTGTTTTTTTTAAGTTTTTTTTTTTAAGTTACGAACCCATAATGCACTCGTCTTTTTTTTGTACGACCGTTTTGTTCAGAAAGTGGTATATGTGTCCATCGCGTTGATCATTGTTCCACATGACCAAACATTTTTTTGTTTTTATTTCACTTGTCTTCATCATAATTCTTATCAGCTACCCCCCAGTTAGTTCGTAAACAGTTCCATTTCGGTTCGCCAGGTCGCGGGAAACCCCCTTTTCGAGGTCCAAGTCGTGAGAACGACATCGCAGATTCGATCGACGATCATTTTAAAACCGTCGGAAGATGGCAGCAAAGGGCAGTCCGGGGTTTACTCTTGCGTGGTGAAATCGGGTAGCAAGCACTGGGTGTTGATGAACCATGTAGTTGCGGTGCTGAATCCAGGTATATGTTTGTATACCATTGTATCGAAAGATTACCTTTTTTTTTATCAACCGACAACTGACTTCATGAGGATTAACAATAACACACCAGTGAACAGAGGATCTTTGGGTTTCACTAATCTACGGGACAGCGGGGCGGGATAAGCGGCGCGGGACAACGCACTATATCATAAGCGGGACGGGTTTTAGCACGAGCGGGACGAGGTATCGTGAGCAGAAGAAATATTTTCGTCGCTAACATGAGCGGAACGGGGTAAAGTTATATCATGATATAACCCGCTCCTTCATGGTACACCCTTAGTCCCTTACCCCATTCTCGTGTTAATGACAAAAACACCCTCACGCCCCCTTTCCATCAATTTTAAAGGGTTCGGGCAAATAGAACGAAGTGCCAAAAGACACAACCGGCTAGTTAGCGACCAGATTCGACCCCACACACTTTTGTCTAAAAAGCGACCGGTCAGACCTGATTAAATTGATTGGTCATCTAAGGTAAATTTCAGAAATTATAACTCCTGGAGGTATGGCGTCCATCTTGAACTTCATAAAGGACACAACAGGTTCATCTGACAGCTTGGCCGTCTACATCGCTCTGGGTTCGATATCTGGAGTTTGTTTCCTTCTTATCTCGGCTGTATCTGCCAGAAACTAGTAAGTGTTTTGACCCGGGTGGGTTTCTATTGCTACTTCTTGCGTTGGTTTGTGCTTTATGTTGTTTGTTTACGAGTCGGTGACGGTAACCGTCCGACCACTCAGCATAACTACGGAACCCAGTTGTGTATTTAACGCTTTATCACACGCGCATCAGTTTACATGGTGCCCACCGTCCGGTCTTTATATGACTGAGATTTTGACCGTGGCCAAATGGTTAACGCGACCGATGTACATACCAATCTATACATAAAAAAACGTCTTTGCGGCGAGCCCATCATGGGTTTAAAACCACGCCCAGTAAAAAAAAACATAAAAAGGAGTTTTTGTTGTTTTAGTTCAATCAATTAATCCACTAAATTTAAGTGTCGATTTTCTTTACTTAAGGAGATATCCTAAGTCAGTAGCTGATTTTGATCCCTCAACCCTTTGGCCGTGGGCCTATGCCGTTAACCACGACTCTACACGTCCCGTTACATAAATTGTTTTTTTAGTTGCAAAAAGAGAATCCAACAAAAGAGAAGATTAGAAGAAGGTTCAAAGAAATCGGGTCGAAGTACCGATCGAACACCCCTGGTGAAAACAAAAAGCAGGTAATATGGTACAAGTGTGCGCGGGAGTGTGAGTGTGCTGCTCGGGGTGAGTGTGTGCTGCGCGAGGTGAGTATGTGCTGGACGTTGTGGGTTGACCGGATGGGTAATGACTATCTTTTGTCTGCGCCCAGGACTCTGGCAAACGGTTGTGTCCTTAAGCAAGGCACTTAACAGGAATTTCCTCGGCCAATCTGGGCAATTCTTTTCATCCACTAATCAATGCATTTTCCCTGATGACGCGGGACATAAAGTGTATCAGAAAAACCCGCACAAACGTGTTATTACTCTGAGTTTATTTAATCCCGTTTGGTTAAAGTGCAAATGGGTAATCTCAAAGTTACAGCTGACTACATGTATGTGGTACATAATAAGGCAGAGGGGCGGCACAAAGAGAGGGAAAGAGGAAAAGAGTGAAACTGCTCACCAAAATTATGAAGACTACTTTCAACCCTAACCATAATTTTAATCCCCGAACTAACCATATTTCCAACCCTGAACCCAACGCTATATCCCAAAACTAACCCTGACCCTACCCCTAACCTTAATCACAGAACTACCCTAAATTCTGACCGTGAACCCAACACTAATCTTAATCCCAAAACTAACCGTAACTCTAACTTCCAACCCCGGCCCTAAAGCGAACTCTAGCGCCATAATATTCCCTACTTCCTTTTTTTGCCTCTTGTTAGTTTTCCCACATAGAACCAAATTCGTATTTTTAAAAGGTCAAAAAAACGTCGCAATCCTCGTCCGAGCACCGGTGGGCGTGGCACCGAATCGGACGGCTCTGATTGGCTGCTTCAAGCTGAAATTGACAGGGACGTTGACGACATCGATTTATACGAAGACATGATATACTCGTGACCAATAAGAAACGATTATTACAACCCAATGCAGTTTAAAGCATTGTTTAAAAACATTTGCTCTACGCAGTCAAAACTGTACAGTGGATTCAAAACTGTACAGTGGAATTGAGGGGAATAATTAGTCGATTGTTCCGCGTCTGATTTCGTAGTCCGGAAAGCATGGGCCAGCCTCGTCTGTTGTGTGATGGTCGCAATAATTCTCCTGTTGTAAACCTAGAATAAACGTTAATTTAATGAACTACGCAGTGTTTGGGGGAACTTGATTTCAAATAAACTATTAAGCAATTGAATATGCATATTCCCACCAAGTTTCTTGGTAGGTTATTGCATCGCCTTTGAGCCAAACGATTTCATGTTCGAAACCGGTCGCTAGCTAGTCGGTTTTGTCTTTTGGCAAGACACTTGGCGGACATTGCACTGACCTAGTGAATTATTATAGGCAATACCAAATAAAAGGAACGCCTCAATCATGCACAGGACACTGCAACAGCTCAACTGTGGTCGGGAGATAATCTGACCATTTCACGTGTGGTTATGACCATTGCGCACATTCAGGAAAAAGATAGATATCCTACTTAGTTGCCATTTTAATGTAACGTTCGGTGTGATCCGGATTTAAGAACAAACTAAAGTTTGGATTTGTACACTAGACGCTAATTTATAACACATAAAGCTAGCGCTATAGATTAAACGCGCAATTTTTGGTTAAGTATCTGTCATCACTTGTGTTGCAAAGTTTGCAAAACGTGTTTGATATACGTCAAGTTTACATCGTAGCATACTTTCTCACGATCAGCTTTAATTTGATAACACAAATAACGGGAAAACGAAGTATTTAACAACAAAAATACTGAATTAAATACAAAGGTAGCTTAAAATTCTCCGTAAACCATATTACCATTAAGGGGATTATTGTAACAATTTCTATACATTCCCCTAGTTAGTTTTGAACTTAACGCCATATTTTGTACAATTACGAAATTGACTGCAGATAATCTTAGTAGATGCGCTTCGAACCGATGGATCGGTCGGTGCCTGCTTTTAGCTAGTTTTAGTTGTGTCATTGCACAAGACACTTAAGGGACGTTTCCACAGCCCAGTGTTTAAATAGTTTTTTAAAACCTGCAATAAACAAAAACCACAGATAATTCGCATTCCACACACTGCACTAGCTCGGATAATCCTACTAACGACAATCTAAAATTGTCCGTGTTATAACGCACGATGCATTTTACCATCTCGAGAATAAAAATCCTATCTGCAACTGTGTACCTTTTAAAACTTAGACTAGGACAAAAAAAGAGGTGGATTATTTATGTTTGGAATGAAACAATATATTTGTAACAAGATAATAGGTGTCTGGAACAACATTATTTAACAAGATAATTGGTGTCTAACCAACAGAAGATGCGTCTAACCTGCCACTGATTCCCTACACGCTTGGTGGAACTTTTTGCAAAACTTGGGGCAAAGGATCGGCATCACTCTTCTGTGCGGAGGACTGATTCTATCCGGAGCGTGGAAGAGCCACCAACTCCTTGGAGAGCAATGAGCGCAGCGCAGCTTCATCAAGAGCTTCGCACATTCAACCTCCGGGATCTGCTCCACAAGCTGAAGAAAGAAATGTTCAGTCAGTTGAGTTTTAAAGTACTAAAAATAAGGAAGAAGCAGTGCGATTGCGCGCGCAATTCACGGATATACTTAAAATGACGTGCGAAAAAAGGTCCCGTTTATCTAGGCATGCCCAACATTTTTTGCTTAATATAACACGGCGTGAAAAAATGAAAACAATTCCCACAGTTTCAGCAGTACAACCGATTATTCCATTGAGTCCAGTCTATTTAAAGTCTCAAGGAAATATATTCAATATAATTGACCCATAAAGAGGCAGAAACTGGATTTTGCGAGAGTTGGCCTAGACAGCATGAAACCGCATTTCGACATGACAAATTTAAAACTTTTTACTATTTTTAAAAACCCGTACTTTTCAGTTTACAATTTGCAACGAAAACGTAGATGTATCCTCGTACATCTACGTAGATGTAGACAGCGTAGATGTATAATGGTAGTCCTGTATTGCCAACGAAACAAACACAACTTACCCTGGAACCCACCAACTCCATCGTGACATCATGTTGGGAGCAGCACGATTGGGTCGGGTATTCCTTTCCGCACATCACCCCACGACCCTCCCTGCTTACCCCTACCTCCTTGGGGTATTTCCCGTCCGAACAATAAAACCAAGCGCTTTCACTCGCCCTATGCCTCGCGTTGGATCTGTTTCGATTCTTCCGTTTCTTTTTTCCACGGCGGGGTTTAGTGACGTCGTGGTTAGTGACGTCATGATTGGTGACGTCAAACTCGGCAGGTTCTCCTTGCCGAGAAACTACCTCAGTATTGGCGACTTCAACTTCAGTAGCCCCGTGCAACGGACGACGTTCTCTGACGTGTTTTCGACTTTGAGTTTTGGAAACCGCGACAACCAATATCAACGCCATCAATAACAGTAAAGATCGCACAGACGCCATTTTGCTCTGACTAAAAACAATAAAACAACGGTCGTATGGCAGAATAGTTAAGGCAATCGATTTATATATCCGATTTCTGTATAAAAAAAACGTCCTTAAGTATGAAACTATCATTGGTTCGAAACTTGGCTCGATAAAAAACGCATCCAATCGCTTGCAAACTCCTGTGCTTAAAATTCACATCGTATTATAGTATGTGAAAACAACTTTCGTAACACTTTGTTGCTAAACGGCACAGCTTTCCTGTTGGCTCTAAAACCCTATTTGTCTGAACCCCTTTCATCGACATGTTAGTTTTGTCTCGAGTTTCTAATGACGTCACAGTTTATATTGTTCAGCCTTATCACATTTCACCGTCGCATATGAAACACGGCTTGTTGCTTATTGTGCAGATCAAATATCGCAGACGACAGGAAATCACACTGAGATATACTCATACCAGTCGGCTCAGAACTATCACAACTGACAAAGGCACCAGTCCGGGTGACCAGAGTTTTTGTAATATCCCGTGACGGATAGGATATTTATGTTTATCCCCTTATATGGGAAAGCGAAATGGGCGTTAACACACGGGGAATCGTCAGATTTCATCGCGATTACTTAAGGAAGCGTTATCACATGGGTAATTGTTAAATTTCCTAGAAAATACGTAAGAAAGCGTTATCACACGTAGCAATCGTCAAGTTTCCCTACGAATACTTAGGCGAAGGGAATTTTTACACACAAGTAATCGTAAAATTTCTTCCCAAAATAAGTAGCGTTACCAGACGGGCAATCGTCGTATTTCCTCGCGATTACATAAGGGAACGTTAATCTTCATATTAATGTGGTCATACTGCAAATACCCGCTTCTCCATTTTCCAGCCGTATCTATTAACTATACCTGAACCATAACGTGTACCGCACACCTTTAGTATGCGCATTGTGCATTTGTTACCAGACTTTCAAGGAAGTCATAACAATTTCCCATTAACGAAACCGGAATGTCAAAATACTCTTCACAACCGGTATCTCCATACTGAATTTTAAAAATGTCTGCATTTCCTTACGTATTCGTAAGGAAACCTAATTGTCAAAATACTCTTCATTTGTCTGCATTTCTAGTTTCTTGACAATCTAAAACGCTTTCGCTACAGAAGCGGTGGCATATTAAGATTAGCTGGCGAAATTAAGAAAAAGAGTTTTTAATTTATGAACCTTCATACGCAATCGGGTATGATTCCCTGTCATTGTCTCGAAGTATGCCGGACCCTTTGTTCGAGCGGTACCTGCCTCAATATTCATATCATTCACAATGTCTTGATGATTGCTTATGTACGACACGCCATAGTGAAGATGTCTAGCTAATAGAGTGGTACTACAACTATCTAAATGACGTATGCCGGTATGTTTACTGGTATAGTTGAGGTTCCTAAGCACGTGCTTAACTATACGACTTTTGCTGGAAAGTTATGGTACGTTCTCGTCTACGTTTTCCGACTTGTGGTCGTGGTGTCGCTAGGCAGCGCAGTTTATTTCGACGAGCAGGAGCGTTTCAAATGCAGCACTCAAATCGTCGGTTGTGAGAACGTCTGCTACGACGAGTTCGCCAAGATATCGCATTTGAGGTTTTGGGCGTTCCAGATTCTTGCGCTCAATTTTCCTGTTGTCTTCTTTCACTGCTACACAATTTACGAAGTGGAACGAATCAGAGGTGACAGAACTTCAAGGCGGAAACGTAACCATACCAGCCCCACAAGCGACCGGAAGGTAAATGATCGCCTTCAACCGGCGGAAAAACGGGGATTGACCCGGAAAAAAACAATTTACACGGATCACGGAAAGACGGAAACTGTCATAACATCAAGTAGAATTGATCATGCGTATTTGGTAACGACCGTATTCAGACTGTTAATAGAAATCGCATTTGTGTACTTTGGGTACATTGTATTTCTCCCGACACATAGTTACGATGGATCGTACAACCTGCTGGACAGTATATGGGTCGAGGTGCCTCGGATGTACCGCTGTTCAGGGGTCGCGATACACCTCGCATGCGAGCAGCACATGCTGCCTGGCAACCGGGGAGGCTACGTCCCATGCTGGGTGTCGAGGGCATGGGAAAAGACGATTTTCATCCGCTACATGAGCATCGTAAGCTTGGTGTGCGGCATTATAGCGATGTTGGAGGTTATATACTTGATATTTCAATTGTGCGAAACCCTTTGCGAGAAAAGACGAAGGAAAGCCGAAAGAAGGCATATGTTAGCTGATGTCAGATTGCGAGCTTTAAAGTCGGCCTTAAAACGATATCCTCCCGTTTATCACTGTGCAATGGATAACGTTTTGTTGGAATTAAATGTCCAAACCGATTTTCCCAACCGGGACAGCAGTCGAAACGATTTTTATGTTCTTCGCTATTAATAATCTTGTTCTTATCTGTTTTTATGAATCATTGTAATGGCTGTTATTACATCATCGCCATATTGTGGTTAATAGAAATTAATCGCGTCGTGTGGTGACCTTTTGGTATCACCTGTTTTGTCCTTCGTTATTTAATCCGTTTTATTAACAAAGGAATTCTTTGATCGCGTGTGTGTTACAACAGATTCCTGTTACTTTTAACCTGTTCTCACTCTTCTTCGCTTCCTATAATCGACGCCTGTAAGTAACAGTGTACCGATACGAGTGATTTCTAAGCTTCGACTTTAATCGGAATTTTAAAACATTAGCAGATAATCGAAACCGACGCTATGCCGGATTAAATGCCGACCTTAAATAAAGAGATTGATTGATAATTGTTTTTATTTACCTCGTCTAGCGTCTCGACCTAACCGCTGTCAAATATGTGTTTTAACTGAAATTAAACGATTTAAACTGAGATTAAACTAAACATATTTTGTATATGTGTTTAAAGTGGTAGCGTTTCATAAATAGTGATGTGGAATTTATTAGAAAAGGCATCCGACCAGGTTTCTCTCTACGCGACGCTCTCGGGCCAAGCGTGGTACTTGGTGGTGTTTCTGTTCCGACTTATAGTCGTTGCAACCATCGGTAGTTCCGTCTACAGCGACGAACAATCCGCTTTCCGCTGCAGCACGAAAGTGATCGGCTGCGATAATGTCTGCTATGATAAGTTCGCCAAGATCTCCCACATTCGTTTCTGGTCGTTCCAGCTGCTGGCTCTTAGCGCGCCGGTCGTCGTATTCCACTTTTACACCACCCACATTAAAGGAAGAATCGAGAAGCTCAAGGTAAAGGAACAACAGGCAGCCGAACAGGAGGAGCAGTACCAAACGGCGTTGAGAGACGAATCGCCGGAGGGCGCTAGCAAGTGGGGTGTGGTGCGACAAAGGGTCGATAGAAATATTCAAAGACGAAGAAGCAGAATCGGAAAAGTGAAGCCGAAACAAGTATTCGCGAAAACCCAGCTTGAAGAAATCACCCTGACACGTGGAATCAGGGTTGGCTACTTCATATCCGTGTTAGCCCGGTTTGTAATGGAGTTAATTTTTCTTTTTCTCGCTTACGACCTTTTTCGTTTTGCCGAGTACCCGTACACGCCGAACGACGGGCGGATCGTATCCGACGGACGACGGGTTTCGTCCATTTTCGATCTCTTCTGGATTCGCGTGCCGCAGTTGTACAGGTGCGGCGGGGACCGCATCCGCTGGGCGTGCGGACAACACATGCTACCAGGAAACGACGACGCTTACATACCGTGCTGGGTGTCGCGGCCTTGGGAAAAAACCATCTTCCTGAGATACATGAATACTTTGAGCGTGGTTTGCCTTCTCCTTGCCCTCGCCGAGATGATTCAACTCGCAGTTCAAGCTTGTCTTTCTTTGCTGCGAAGAAAGAAAAAGACTAACTCCGGCTATGAGCGTTCACCTCGTAACGCCCCTATTTCAAACGGTTACAACAGGCCTTCTATTCTTAAATCTGGTGCAAGTAGAGAAGACGTCTCAACGGAAAACGAAACACAAGTAAAATCGCCTACTAGCAACTCCAGTCTTTCAAACAATGACAACAATTATTCTATTCCTAAATCTAGTGCAAGTAGAGAGAATGTCGCAGCGGAAAAAGAAACACAAGTAAAATCGCCATATCCAGTACATATAAACGAGACACCAACAGTTAACATTGACAGTTTGAAACCTACCCCGACTACGGAACAACCGCAGCTTCCAAGAAAGAAACCAAGAACCAGAAATCTTCCTGATAACCGAAAAGACAGCGGAGAAGAGACGAAACTGCTGTCGGTAGCTGAGGTCACGGAAGCCCTGATGAAAGGTATTTTGTAGCTAAAACTGACTGGTACACAGAAATCATACACATGTGGTAATGTTTACATTTGTAAACCAATTAATTTACATAGACATCTTATTTACATAGACATCTTATAATCAGAAATCGGAATAGGAGCTTTTACAATAACAACACTAAAGCTAGTGTTTGTAACTAAATTATACTGCGGTTCTTCTAATGCTGACTAAACTGCGTCTCGTCTAACCAAATGAGGAGTTGCCGTGTTGTACATCCGCATAATTTTAACTGACAGTATAACGGTGCTTTGGTTAAAACTTACCTATACACGCATACATGTCTAAGTGCTTTGTTCAATCGGTTTCTTACGGTTCTCGTCTGACTAGAATAGGTCAAACGGTAAGAACCTCTGCCGTCTGCAGACAGCAGAAAGGTTGTACAATCAAAACTAGCCAATAAATAAAAGGTATGTCCCTGGGAAAGTCATTTAGCGAACAACGCATGAAAAAAAGTCTTAATTATATACAAAAATGCTGCAATAGCACCGGTGGTGGCGAAGTACTATGGTGATAAGACATGCATACGTATACACCTGTAAATTTTTACACCTTACAGCCCAGCGAAGAAAGTCGGGACAGATACAACACCCAGCAACAAAACGTATCAGCATTCCCAGCAGCCGAAAAACTCACTTTATCATCCCGAACGGTACCCAATCGCTCAATAGACCAAAGAAGATGCTAAAGATGCCGTACCGAAAGCTCTACCAAATGGGCAGCATCTCGTTTTCGCATTCCGAAGAAGATGTAGATGAAGACGAGTCAGAAGAGTCCAGCGAAGACCGCGTTTCTGTTTCCGAGCATTCGGATACGGAATTCGTTTGATAATTAACTGATAACCTGTTTTCTTATGGCAGAGACCACAAAGAAATTAAAGCAAGCTAAAAGCTACACAACCTAGTTGTTAATTTTGCAAACAAATTATGACGTCACACTCCCTTGTAATGTAGAATATTTGATTGTTTTCTTAACATGAGGTTTACTCAATAAAATGTACAT
The DNA here is from genome assembly GCA_000149265.1 of Ciona savignyi. NCBI lineage: Eukaryota > Metazoa > Chordata > Ascidiacea > Phlebobranchia > Cionidae > Ciona > Ciona savignyi. Next base: position 1,050,635 of record CH002376.1, read on the forward strand.
TTCTTACAAAACTAGTCTAATTTTGTCATTTTCTTACAAAAGTATAGGCTAGTTTAGCAAGTTTTCTTACAAAATTACAATCTTATATTGTCAAGATACCCGTGCTGTTGCACTCATGGGCTTTACTGATTTTGTGAACCGTAACAACTAACAAGTTTTCTTTGCACTTAGAGTAGACCTAACTTGCTTATATTAGGACAAACTCTTAAACCAGAAAGATGGTACAATAAAGTCAAAGGTATATTCAAAACAAATTAATAGTTAAATCTCATTTGTATTAAGATTTTGGGAAATCTTTATTACATCAATATTTCGTCATTTTTTATTTTATTGGAGCACACACAAATATATATATACAAATATAAGATTTGTGATTTCAAGACTCTTGATGCATAAACTTAAGTCACAAAATATAAAAACAGCAGGTAAAATGCAGTATAAAATAAATCCATTGAATGAATTTTGAAAAAACCTAATGTAATGCCAGATAAACATTATACCTATAGTATTCAATGCAAAAAGAAAAATATATAAAAAAGAAAGGGTGTTTGCATGACATATTGATAAACGAAATGTTTTCAATTTGCTCCAACAAAACTTTGTACATCGTGCGTATTGTATTTAATGGCAAATTTACATCCAAATTTTTTAATAGAAATGGACAAAAATAAAGAAAAAAAGAGAAAATTTGTGCACTTAGAGGGCTGTTTGGGTAATGGGGTTAGCGTCAGGGTTGAATTTTATGTCGTTAGGGTTGGATTTATAGTCGTTTGCGCTGGGTTAAGGTAAAGTTAGGTAGGGTTGGGGGTAAGGTAGTTAAGGTTAGGTTTAAGGTAGCTGGGGTTAAGAATTGTGCATAAGGACTAGAGTTAGGGTATAAGACGGTTAATTTGATCGCTAGGGTCAGGATTGCAATTTGATTTTAATTTTAGTGACCCCAGAAATTATATTTGAACTTTTACTTCTACCGGCTTGGCGACTTTACACCGATGATGTGTCTTCTGCTTGAAATCCAGGATTTGAGTCGCCTCTATAAGTTGCTCCATTTGCCTTGTCTTTATGGACCTTATTTTCAGTGTCGTCGCTAGAACGAGATGTGCAACAGGTGCACCAGGTGTAGGTTTTGCTAATAACGCGATCGTAGGGCTTTAACGAGTGCATAGGCGCCGGCAGGAAGTCCCAAGACTGCAACTTACGGGGCAGAGTTGCTGGTCGTTTCGATTGCAGCACGTTAACCACAATGATGAAGATTACAACAATTGCAACGACGATCAATACCGCACCCATCGCCCAGATATGGGCAAAAGAGAGTCCAAGAATAATCGCCGGTGCGACAAAGAACACAAATATCAGATAGAAAACCGCAAACCACCTGTACTTTGCCGTCGTGTTGCCGAGTGCTTTAGCTCCATTGATCGGTATATTTCTCATGAAAGGAATCGGATACCAAATAGCTATTCCGAAGATGTTAAAGAAGAAGTGGCAGAAAGCTATCTGCAGAGAATTCGCGATTTCATCCTGGGCCAGAGCAGCTAGTATACTAGTAGTGGTAGTTCCGATATTCGAGCCGAGCGTCAAGGGATACATTCTCTTCAGGCTTATCACACCCATTCCAACAAGAGGTGTGATAGTTGATGTGAATACGGAACTGCTCTGTACCACGAAAGTAAGACCAGCGCCGACCAGAATGGCAAGGTAACCTGTCCCAAAACAAAGGTCAATCCTGTTGGCACTCCGTTTAGTATATTATAGCGAGTATGATTAAGTGAAGCTAAAGGCATTTGAAACTTTATCACAAACATATCAATTTAAACGGACATTTAAATGGTCCCGTCACGGGTTTGAAACTTAGCCCCGTAAATAAGGAAATCAATTCTGTAACGGAAGAACCGCTTTATGGCCGAACGGTTAACGAGATATTTATACCGATCGCTATGGACAAGCGTATCATGGTTGGACGAGCTTATCAATAACGGGCTTAGTGACCAGCGCATCGTGGGTTCGAAACATAAACCCCAAAACAAAAAAATAAATAAAGCATACGAGGTCGAAACGAAGGTTATACAGTAAAATGACCCAATGTCAAATTAATATTTTAAAATGTGTTAGCAAATTTATAAACAATTGTTTTATGAAATTTTGATTTACTAATGGAGAGAGAAAAATGACTATATTCCAAAAGGTAGTCTTGTATTTAGTATATATATATTTATACTTATAAAAGTGCTATACTATTTAGGTCTTAGGATATAACTTGAAAGTACTCAAAATTCCGCGCCTAATAGGCAAGTATTTATGGTTGGTTGGTTAGTCGGGTGGCACTGACCTGTAAGCCAGCCGAACGGCGATGGAAAGTTGGTGTTGATGACTTTCTTGATGAGTTTCGCGACGCTTCCTTTCATCATAGATTGCAGAAGCTTGACCATTACCACCAAGCAGACGCATAATACGAGGAGGGATACTATTAGGAGGATGGCGCCGATCGCTGCATCCGACATTCCGGTGTTGGCGAAAATAAAGTCTTCCGGGCTACGGCCTGCGACACATTTAACATTTGTATTGAAATTTCTAGATAAAAATGGGTGATTTAATTAGATTGGTGGGTATTCATGAACATCCGATCATATTCTATCTAAAATTACACAAAATTGTATCCGTATGAGAAAAGATAGAATAGGATGTTTTTGTTTTGTCCCTGGGAAAATTCAAAGAACACACGGACAATCGTCAGATTATCCCGCGAGTAACATTGGTTTAACGTAGCTGTTATCAAACTGTCGACTGAAAGTAAAAACTTTATTATGATTTTTTTGCTTTTCTCCTTAAATCATAAGAATAAACAGAATTCCATACTCAATAACATGACACTTGGGTTATGATTTTACTGACATGGGATTTTCATTTCATCGGTAACGCTGACGTTTCTTAGTGTTGTAATGTTAGCCGTTCTGTTGGTGCTGGCGGTCGTGACATTTTGTAATTCCATCACCATTTGCTTCACGGAGCTGCATGACGCCTGTTAGTAGAAATTATGAAAAAGTCGAAAGTGGAAATTATGAAGTCAAAAGTACAAATTATGAAAAATTCGACCGATGTTCAAGACAGAATAGTAATAGTCGACACTAAGGTTGATTTTGTTTCAGATTTCTCATCTATATTTAAAATGTTCTCTCTAGACCAGCGTTTCTCAAACTGTGGGTCGCGACCCACCGGTGGGTCGCGAAAGGAATCTTGGTGGGTCGTGAAAAGTTATAGAAAGCTCTGATTAACTATACTGGCAATTTCCTATACAAAAATCAAGGGGAAATTATCAAAATTGTGACATCACACAATCTTGAATCGTGGCGTGATCCCAGAGGTGTGTTCCTTTGCAACAATAGCGTAACCTAGAAACCAACAACAACTATATATAAAGTTAAGTGGGTCGCCATAAATTGTGGTAATTAATAGTGGGTCCCAACTCTAAAAAGTTTGAGAACCACTGCTCTAGACTAATATAATAATGATTAACCTTCTACTTTGGCCATTCGATACATGGACGGATTCGTGGAATTTTTTTCGAACTGCAGGGAAATGGGTAAAACACAGATTTTTTCAGCGAACCAATAATTCGCGGGTTGCAAATTTGAATACTCTTTATTCCACAGCCAATATTGATTTTACCTAACGACCATTGACATATTACGCAAATACAAAAGCACAAACCATTTAACCCCGAGTCCATGACTACATTTACGACACAAATTGAGATCAAAGTTCTTTGCGGACCATATTGAGGTGGCACTACTAAAATACGGAATTACGACCATTTATATATAGTAACTCCCAACCCATCATATCAGCGTTGAGTTTTAAACGGAATCATAAAAACAATATTTAAGCCAATGGATGAAAAATTAAAGGAACGTCTGTATCATACACAACACACTGTAATAGCTTCGGTAACCACAGTGTAATGGCATTAGTTTAATGTGTTAACGCCCCTTGCGTTTTCCCATTTACCCGAATAAACATCAATATTTAATCTTATACGCAATTTACCCATTAACGCAATGTAATGACATAAGTATGAAACATTCCTATTTAAATGGCGTACAGTGGTGCCAATTTTTAAAATAAAATTTAACACATTATTTCATTTTTTTAAATAAAATTCAACAACTACAGTTAAATCATATTAATTTAAAATATTTACCTTTACCATACTTGTTCCAGGGGGAAGTACCTCTCCTCGGGCAACTTTCGTTATGATTTTCTTGTCGACTTTGATTATTTTGTTGGTGAGGGGCTTTGTAATAACCTTGAAAAAAACTTTGTTTAAATAAATCACATTATAATGAAACGCGTAGGAATGTTACCAGTCAGATTCAAGCACGAGCATGGGCGATGAAGAAATTTTTGTTTCGTCATATTGAGTGCACGCTCGAGCAATAGCCCATGGGAAAAACAGTTAGCTATCAATCGGCGCTCAAGCGTTTTTGTTTATTCAATTCTATAGAATATTTATGTTTATACCCGTGAAGTGAACACCGCTCAAGGCGCGTTATCACATAGGAAATCATCAGATTACATCGGGCCCATCGTCGGATTACCGGAGCGTTGGCAGTTTCTTGTGTATGATTGACATGTTCCTTTAATTTTGGTAGAACCCATTTAACCATGGATTTGTGAAAATGTAAGTGCATTACCCCAGGACACAACCGACCAGCTAGCGACCACTTTCGAATCTGTAACCCTTCGGCTAAAATACCTTTGCGTTTACAGCACAATTGACAGCTTATCGGACTACCAAGTTGAATCACGTCGGAATTCCACGAAAGAAATTTTTATACATAGGGTTTGCGGCAGTCTTCGTGCAGCCATGACGAGAATAGAAACTATCTATTACGAAACCACGCGTCTGGATTCTCTTACTAAATAATTTTTTGTTTTTACAGTGTGGTATGATCTATAATTAACCTTGTGGTTTAAAACCAGACTTATTATGTTAAGAGCTATAAAAGGCAACGGTTGTTTTGCCAGCGTATAGCTTTGGAAATCACGTTTCGGGATTTTTTTCAAATTAACTTGAATTTCAGTCTAACCATAATCTGAAATGAATAGCCAGTGCCAACCTTAAATTCAGAGCCTAAGGCACTGAAATAAAACCAAATCACATCGGTTTTATGCTGTTTGGCCCATTAATTTGTAGCCTACCTTCGGCGCTTTATATCTTTCGCTAGATAATTGCAGGTGTTCAAACACTCCCATCGAAATAGATAAAATAAACGTACAGTCGTGTGGCCAAATTGTTAACGGGGTCGATACATATATCGACTCCCATACAAAAACGGTCCTAGTCACGAGACCATCTTGGGTTAAAATCTTGGCTCAGTAAAACAATAGATAAATAAACGGTAGCGTGGACGAATGGTTAACGCCACCGTTTTATATACTGAACTCTATACAAATAACAGGCTTAAAGCCGAATCCATCACGAGTTCAAAAAAAGTCATCCCTCAGATTTAACATATCAACAGTTGTGTGGCCGAATGATTAGCGTGAGAGATTTTTATTTAGAAATATATACAAAAACTAGACATTGGGAACAGGACTATCGCTGCTTCGAAACTTTGGTCAGTAACATGTATAAATAAATTCACAGACATAATAATTTAATCATATATTAAAAAGTAGACCTACCTTTAATATATCAGGCGGCTTAGTTCCTTTACTTAGACTTGGAATCGATACAATGATAGCGTTGGTTAGCTTTTCCAACATCCCTGAAGCGACCTCAAGTGGTAGGAGTATGATCACCGAAAGAAGATTGAAAATATCGTGCACAGTCGCCCCCGCGAACGCCCTGAGTAATCATGTCGTCACAAAAAAAAATTGGTAATCACGTGCATGTCGCATTACTTTCTGAACTGTGACACGTCCATTGACTGGGCGAGCGAGACAATCGTGTTTGTGACGGAGGTACCGATGTTTGCTCCCATTATAATAGGAATGGCCTGGTGTACGTTAAGAACTGTGGAAATGTGGACAGTTACTTTAACAATTTCGACAATAAGCCAAGCTTACTTCCAGCGCCGACCATAGTTGTAATGATAGAAGTCGAAGTCGACGAACTTTGAACGAGAACAGTGACCAGAATTCCAATGATGAGACCGGTTATCGGGTTGCTAAGGAAACTATGGCTGCCGAATATGGTACCCGCAGTTTTCCCAGCTGAAAAAAGATAAATAATAAATGGAAACCCGTTAACACATTCAAATGTGATCTATGGTAAGACACTTAATATGGCTAGAATATATTTTTTGTGCAAAAATGAGAATAAATTAATAGTATACCTTCGAAAATTTTAATGGAATTATTTAAAGAAAATTCGTCGTCTTTTTTAAAGACCGGATTTAGTTTTGGTTAAACGTGACGAACTCTCCTATTATATGATGCTATACATCGCATTAAAAGGCGTAGACTGTGTACATTGCATACTAGACAACAGTATATAGTTTTCTTATGAAACCGCATAGGAATGTGTTGATACCTAGTACTTGAAACGCCGAGCCCATGATGCTAAGGGAGCAAATAAACAAGTAGAGACATCCAAAGACAAGGATGATTTTTGTCGTTCCAACTATGACCGTTTTACACTTCTCTGCATTTGTCATATCCTTCCACTTTGTATATTCTGGATAAAAATATGTTTAAACAAATATCTATATTACGGTGATGGCCTTTTAATATATTCTTAATTTTAGACGTTTCGGTAAAAATCAATTTCGACAGTTCCGACCATAGATAATTAATTTTGCCGGGCTACGGTTCGAAACCATAATAAGCTCGGCCATGATACCGTTTTTGCAGAGTATGTATGTAACGATCGCGTTAACCGTTTGGTCACACCACCGTACATAAAAATCTCTTTTTTACTTGCGTCAGTTTCGAACCCATTTTGGTTCGTTTCTGAGACCGATTTTGTATAAAAATTCGGTGTATGTATCGGTCGCGTAAACTATTCGGCCATTCGACCGTACAAAGAAATCGACATAAAAAATGGAGATATGTATTTCTTTGCGAAATGTTTTAAAAAAGCGAATTATTTTAAGAGCTACCACCTTTCTGCTGCAAATGTATCATCATTCCGTACATCTTGCTTACCAAAGTTAAATTTTACAATTAAGAGATATTTGTCCTACAGTACGTCATCATGCTTACCTCCCACGTCATCACTTAACGCCCATGGGTCATTTTCGGGCGTTGTCTTATTTCGTCCCCGAGATTTCTTGTTTTCAGCTTTTGTTATAGAAAATGGGAGTTTAAAGAATAGATTATGTAATGAACAATACCAGTGCCTCACACAACCTATTGATCAAGACAGCCCGTGTTTATAGAATATTTTTTTCCTTTTACCGATCCAAGTTTCGAACCCATAATGGGCTATTCACAAATACCGTTTTTGTTTAGAAGTCTGTATATGTATCGGTGGCGTTAACCATTTGGCCACACGACCGTACAATCTTTATAGAATAAAATTGAACGCCTGCTATACCGAGCAAATGGGGGACGGGTATTGGGTATTCTGGCGATTGTCCGTGATCAAACGAATAATGTTCAATCACACATTGACATTGATAACTTTCATTTACAGATATTTGTATAAACCTACGCTAATAGAAACTACTTATCCCAAGAGTCATGTATATCCCAGACACTATTTCCCTTTTATCGTGCTTTTCATACTGTGGAAACTTAATAAAAACTACAAGTTAAGTCTATGATAAACTAAAAAGATATTTTTTTTCCAAAAAGATATATATATTTCTAATCTATGATAAAATGGCAGATTTTGTATGAGCAAAAGGTTGTTTTCGCCCCCGATACTAATTTAGTTTGTTTCCAAGATAAAAACACGTACTAGGACCAAGTTAATAGAATTAAGTAAATGAGCGTTTTGCAAAAGTTCCAGCTTCATTTTTTTATACCAACATCGTTGCAGTTATTGCAAAATGCACTGAGCAACTCTAAAAACCGGAAAATTGAGACGGAGGGAAGGAAGGAAACTGCTCACTAAAACTATGGAAACTAATTTTAACCCTGCCCCAAACACTATATCACCGTCGGAACTTGCGCAAACGCAGCACTAAATTTAACAAATCGCCTTAATCTTCATTTTAGTATGCTTTTTCCATTCTACCCTTGTCTCTTCTTGCCTCCAATACCATATCTGGGACGAGGTTTCAACAAATATGCAGCCGGGGTCGGAACAATATATTCCCGATCTTTCTTGGCGGGCAACAATAAAAGCAGGGAAAGAGAGGAGGAGGAAAAATTGATTTATAGAAACTAATTCAAATCATGCCCCAAACAAAAATCTCAACCCCAGAACTAACGCCAACCAAACGCCCTAATCTTCATTTTTGTGAGTAGCTTCCCTCCTTTCCTATACTTTCACCTTCCCCGCCTTTTAGTTAGCTTTTAAGCTTACCTTCCGCTTGATGGAAATCTCCCATGGTGTCCCTGGTGCTGGTCGTAATGTATTTTATACAATTCTAGCCACTAATTGTTCCTAAGTATAAAAACAATTGATTATTATCGGTAAAAATTAGTAATAACGGTTGTGTGGCCCAATGGTTAGCACGATTCCTATATACCGCTCCCTATGTAAAATCGGTCTTAGTGGGCGCGAATCATGAGTTCGAAACTTAACCCAGTAAAAAAAACAACAAAACAGTAATATATCTAAAAATCCTGAAACTGAAATAACTTCATATCACCATCGCAGTAAATTTCTATACTGGTTAATCTAATTTTAAACGTTAACCGTTCAATGTTTGCTTAAGCTTCAACATTATTTTCCTAATCCTTATATTGACGTGTGTTAAATACTTTGTTTTGCTTTTGTTTTCTATTTTTCTTTCGAATATATCAACTTTGCACTTTAAAGCGTAAAAGTTTATGGCAAAAATAGAAAAAGGGAATTTCTACCACAACTTTTCGCGAACATTCAGTACTCGCTATTACCTCTAAACTGTGGATCAATAATGCTGTATCTTCTAAACCTAAAAAAAGAAACAAAAGCAAACTGATTCAAACTTAACAAATTATTCTTGTTCTAGTGATTTCTAAATGGTTGTCAGACTGTTATAAGCACCTAGACATAGATTAAGTGACTCAATCCACATTTATAAAAATAAGGCGTTTTTTCAGCCTTGGTGGATCCAGGTAAAAAAATCGTCTTTTCGATTTAGGCTTTTTTTCTAAAAAATCCGCTATTTTATTGCCTGCTTTTTCGTTTTATATCGCCTATTTTTATTTCGATAAATGAGCGGATTATAACAGTTCTAAGAACGATCTAAAGTTCGTAGTCCGTCATAATAACCTACAGCGTTTGGATAAATCGAACAAGTACAGGTTTAGCTCACACTTGTGCCTTTCCTACAAAAATAACAAAAATATAACGTGCCCCAAGCAAGATCGAAAATAACAGTAATTACTACTAAAATTGTAAATCACACGTTCTACTTATGTGGTATAATATAATACGGAACTACTGGTATAAACGTTTAAGTAAAGCTGTAAATGTATTTCGGTGTGTAATGCTCTTAATGTAAATCCATATTTGTATAAGAGACATGATTGGACCGAGTCAATTAAAACAACGTAACCGCACTCGATCAGGCTTCGTCACGTCACCAGACATACGTCCGTTAAACGTCACGACTGAGCATTCGCGCCTCAGATTGGCCGACGGCATAACTACGTCACAATGGCTTGCAGCGCGGCACGTCTAAACCACGATAAGACGGCATGTTCCTGTGTAATACACCGCAACCGCCCAAAGCGAATTTGGGGAATAATATTTCAAAAAAATCCCCAGAAGAGTTTTTTACAAGCGACTGACTTTAATTCTTTTAATCGAGGCAACGTGTAAAACACTCATTAACGTATTCGCTAGGTAATCTTACGTTTACATATATGGAATAGCGCTACTTAACGTAGTATTCAAGAGGTAATCTGACGATATCCCGTGTGATAACTCTTCTGCGTTTCCCACCCACGGTGATAAAACATGAACACTCTGTCTTAACAACTGTCTTCTTATTACTACAAACAATCTGATCCGGACCTAACCTGTCTAAACATTCATCAGATGACTAACGGTCGTAAAAGTGACCAGTAGCAGACTGTCCATTGATTTCAAGATGGTACTTTCTTTCTTGTCGTGATGACGACCGTGTGACGTCTCGCGCTGATAGCGGCATGCACGGCGCGTGGCTGATGACGTAGAGATCAATGGTGTTTCAGTGACAGAAAAGTTAATCTATTTCGACCTCGTTATTGTGGCAAATATTTTTTTGAAACGATATTTAATTCCAGTAGTTTAGTTTTTAGTCTTGGTTAAGGTTAGTTTTTTGTTCCTTCATGACATTAAAGAGTTTGCAAAGTTATTTTAAAAGGAGGCAGGATAAAATGGCAAAACTACAGTAGTTAAAACACGTCAGTAAAAAGGGATGGACGTGACACGGCCGTTAAACCTTAAAATAGATCCTTATTTCCAGTAGATACGTATTTCTGGAATTTTTCTTATTACTTAGCTGTTATCCGTTTTCGGTAAGTTGCAATCCTCGTAGGTTATTTAAAACATTATAAAGTGGCGTATACTTTTACGAATTCTTTTTTTTATATTTTGTATAACAAGTAGTTTGTTTGCTTGGGGTTTTAGTGCAAGTTGTCTTAATCCAATTACATCGGTTTCATAGATTCGAATCCATAATGGGCTCGTAGCCATGACTGTATCGGACCCGCCAGCCAATCGGCCGCACGACCGTAGTGATTTATTCCAGTTAAATAACAAGTTGAACAACCGAGTGAAACGCCTCTACCATGTACAATATACTGTAACTCACGGTTCCACATGATTGGCAAGCTGTACTTAGATGGTTACAGGAGAAAATACTTTTTTTCCAGTACTATTAAGAACCAAATGATTTTATTATACCCACTGGCAGACGATTTTTGTTTAAAGATCTGATTTGCCTGCTTTGAGAGAAATTCAGTAGTTTCAGCTTCATTTATTTTAAAACATTCCCACAAATTCCATCCCATTTTCAAATGTCGGAACCGTTTAAAATTACACCACGTTAGCTCGTCTAGACGATTCGTCATTACGGAAAAGGCACACGTGTGTATCCTTGTGAAAGGCACTTGTACGGTCGGCCGAATTGGTTAACGCAACCAATACATATACCGCATTACATACAAAAAAGGTCTTAGCAATGAGGTTTTAACTATCGGTCCGGTAAAAATAAAAAAATAGGCGAGGCACTTAATCCACACATTTACCGTGGTTTGGGTATGAGGTGCTTTAGATTACACGTCCGAGATAAAGTAGTTTGCCAATTGAAGTTGTAATAACCGGTGCCAAGCGATCTAGTATTAATCAGTGTGTGGCTGGTTTCTTGATTATATATAAATACATTGTGGTACTCTTGAACGCACCGAAAAATACCTGCTTATGCGTCACGAAAATTATCTCCTAATGTATACATCGCGTTGTAAGGAAAATGTAATAAGGACTTTATGAACGATCTGCCCCGAGGATATAGCCATTCGAAGCTTGTTTTCATTTTCAGAATACACCATCCCAAGTTTGACAACGAGCCTCAAATCGATTTGTAGTCCAGTTAATAACGATTCGGGCCATTTGATTTTGTGGCGTCAAGTGATGGGGAAAATACATATATATTATATATCTAAATCGGAATAATACAGTACGGTCGCGTGGCCAAATGATTGAGAGGTTCGTTTTAGTTCTGCTGTAACTTATTCATTAATCCATTGGGGCTAGGCGTTGCCCGCTAAGTGCCTGACCAAGAACACACCAGACTAGCTAAAGACGAGTTTCGTACATACAATCGTCGGCTGAAATGCGGAGCACTAAGCCACTAATTCAAATCACCTTGTAGTTTCCCACGAATAAATTGTGGTGCAATGTGTTGTATGTGATCGATACGTTCCTCCAAATTTTTCAACATATTTATTTACTGCGTTTAAGCAACGTCCGCTAAATGCCTTGCCAAAAAACACAGTAGACTATTTAGCGACCAGTTTTGCTCCCTTAACGTACCTGATAACCAGTGGTGTTTTATTGTTGGCATAATAAGCAGAATTTTAATGCAGAAATAACAATAAAATAATTTTCGCTGTAAATTTACCAACAATACAAGATAACCAGAGCATATTAAAGGGCGGTTAAGTAATTTTGAGCATGACACTATCCATTGACAATACAAGTTTCTACTGTGGTACTTTCCCATTTACATGCTGGATTTATTTAAGTATTAACCCGAGCCACGGAGGTAGCTTTTATCTATGTATTAGATTTTATCAAAATAAATTGTTATTGCAAATGTTAGTCTTAATTTATAACATAAGCATCCTTAACCTAAAATGTAGGTTGTAAAAGTAACAAAAGGTAGATAGTATAACTAGGTAAAGACGAAGACGTCTAAATCATAAATGCTCACCTCGGGTTAAAATGCTTTTTGTAATAGGACCAAACTAACACATAAGACATAACCGCGTTATTATGGGTCCCATTTGAAAAATTGGGACACATATTGTTTTTGTCCGTTTTTTTTTTTTCTTTTTTTTTTTTTTTTTTTCTTTTTTTTCGTCAAACGCTTGACAGGCATGGCATGTCGCCCCGACATCTACCAGAAGGAAAAATGGAATCGCAATGAGACTTTGCCATTTGTTAGACAACATGGTCTAGATGAACAGAAACTAAAATTTTGGGAGATAAAACCAAGGGAATTCCCCTGGAACGTTAAAAACCAAAACGGTATTTTTTTCTAAAAAACTAGCTTTTTTGGGCATAGCGCTTGAATGGCAGCTCCAATTTGAATCAGATTAGGTAAAATGTAAGTGCATTAGTAACTGATTTAACACTTAAAAGAAATAAAAAAATTACCTAGGGAAATACCCTAAAAAATAACATTTTGTTTTCAAATCATGATTGTGACAAGCACGCCATGTCGCCCCGACATCTACCGGAAGGAAAAATGAAATCGCAATTAAACTTTGGTATTTGTTACACAACATGGTCTAGATGAACAGAAACCATAAGTTTGGGGTATAAATCCAGGGGAATTCCCCGCGAGCGTTAAACACCAAAACGGTATTTTTTTCTAAAAAAAGTAGCTTTTTTGGGCATGGCGCTTGAACGGCTGCTTCAATCTGATTCAGATTTCGTGGAATGTAAGTTCATTACCTACTAATTCAACAATTAGAAAAAATAAAAAAATTATCTAGGAAAATACCCTAAAAAAAGATTTTGTTCTCAAATTATGATTGTGACAGGCATGGCATAACGCCCTGACATCTACCAAAAGGAATAATAGAATAGTAAAAAAACTTGGTCATTTGTTAGACAACATGGTCTAAATACGCAGTAAAAAAATGTGGGTGATAAATCTAGGGGAATTCCCCTGAGACGTTAAAATCCAAAACGGTTATTTTTCTAAAAAATAGCTTTTCGGGCCATAGCGTTTGAACGGCTGCTCTAATTTTGATCAGATTTAGTGGAATGCTGGATCGTTAGCCACCCTATGTCAATTAAAAGAAAGAAAACATTTACTTAGGGTAACTCCCTTAAAAACGAAGATATGTTCCTGACTCATGATTGTGACAAGCATGCAACATTGCACTGAAATCTTCAACAAGGATTTGTCAAATTGGATTAAAACTTCAAGAATTGTTAGATAACATGACCCACATATGTAAAAAACAGAAACTTATGTACTAAGCCCATGGGAAATTCCCCGAAGCCATCAAAAACTAAATCGGGATGTTTTAGGAATTTAGCTTCATTTCAATACAGCACTTGAAGAAAAAGCTTTAATTTAAAACATTTGTGATGAATCCTTCGTAAATCTAACACGATTGTTCTTTTTTTTACCTTCACCTGGAGAAGAAGTTTGGTTTGATAACTTTGGGACCCATGCGTTTATGCTTGCAGAAACAAAAACTACATACTCAGTGTATAGGATACAAAATGTGGTTAGGGACCCTGTAGCAGTAGCATGAATATATGGCATACAACATGTGTTATACAAATAGTGGTGGTTAAACACGTGGTTGACACTCTCTAGTTTCAGAATATAATTTGTTTCTGTTTGCATTTTCTTTTAATTTATTTAGCGATGGGACGTTCATCGAAAGACAAACGAGACGTGTATTATCGGTTAGCAAAGGAAGAAGGCTGGAGAGCAAGAAGTGCGTTTAAGTTGCTGCATTTGGATGAAGAATTTAATCTTTTCCACAGCGGAGTTAAGAAAGTTGTCGATCTTTGTGCAGCCCCTGGTAGTTGGAGCCAAGTTCTGTCCAGAAAACTGAGGTTTTTAATTGCCTTGTAGCAGTTTCGATTTAACCATTTTAAGGTTACTGATAAGGAGTAAAACTAAAAGAAGGGAAAGCGGGAAAGTGGGAAGGCGGGAAACTGCACACTAAAATGAAGATTGGGTTATTATAGTTAGTTTTAAACATGGGGTTGGAGTTAAGGTTAGTTCTGTGGTTAAGATTCGTGTTTGGGGCAGCGTTAGAATTAGTTTTCATAGATTTGGTAACATGATAAGCAGTTTCCCTTCTTTCCGCTTTCATTCCTTTTGGTGTTGCCCATGATAAGCAAAAAGAACGAATTCTCATATCATATATTCAATCAAAAGTGCCATTACATTATGAAATAAATGTTGTTTTGTTTTTTTCTTACCAGTTTCAATAATTTATTCACCTGGCTTTTATCAACTTAAAAAAAAACAATATATTCATTCAATATTGGCAATTAATATATGATGATTAACCATGTTATATTTTTTTAAATCGATTTATTCAATTCAGTTAAATTTATGTTTCACATAATAACCGAAACCTACATACGACGATATTTAATTAACTAACAAACAAAACCATCAATAATTAAACTGACCAAATGCAATGATGAAAATACCTATACTGGACATTTGCACTAAATGCAGTCAAAGATCCTAAGGATCAACTAGTACAACTGCATTAAGTTTATATATTATATAAATGCTGTGTGTAATATTGCTTTATTTTCCAGAGGCAGTGGTAAGGAAGAAAACAAAGATGTTAAAATTGTCGCTGTTGATTTGCAAGCGATGGCGTCATTGCCTGGAGTGATTCAATTGCAAGGGGATATCACGAATGTATGTCTGTTTGTTGTTTTTATAATTCACAATCATTTACAAAGTGGATTGTTAAATAAGCCGATAGTGGGCATGGGTAATTTGATGGGAACTGATTAACCAATGGCTGGCTAGAGAATTTATTTTTTTGGGGGTACTGTGTAAAAAAACAATAAAAAAGTAATTTCCACTAAACATATTTTCCTCACAATGAAGCAGCATCTTGGATAAATAAAAAGATTACAAATTATGGCACATCCATTGTACTTAATGCTAGCTTCAACGTTATTTCCAGGTATCAACGGCAGAAGCGATAATTTTACATTTCGAAGGAGAGTCTGCTGACCTTGTTGTGTGTGATGGCGCCCCCGATGGTGAGTTTTTGATAAATTCTCGTTATGTACTTTATAGCATTAAAATATTTATATACATGGTCGGACCAGTTAGTCTGATGGTTTTGTGCGACGCCTTTCAACCGAAAGGTGCAAAATGGTTGCTAGCTAGTCGGTTGTGTTCTTGGGCAGGGCACTTATCGGACATTGCCTGAACCCAGTGGATTAATTGATTCTACTAAATTAAAGGAACGTGTAAATCCAAACACAACACATTGCAAAAGCTCAGGTAACCCGACAATAGGCGCTAGCCGCTAGGTGATCTGATAGTTGCCTGTGAGT
>CH002376.1:1072890-1090042 GCA_000149265.1 Ciona savignyi
CGGTTACGTTGACCTAGATTCAATACAGGACCACTGACGCACTCCCGTTTTTCCCCATGTTCTTCCCATTACTAAGTATTAGCTAGAGAAAACAGTAGGCTAACATCGGTTAACGGTTAACGTTTTTTTCTTTGATCAGTTAACCGTTATAAGAAACTGGATTCCTTCACAGCCCTCGCAGACACATAAATATTTGGGATATTCTTTCCGTATTGTTGACGCTGAGCTGCGTATTAACGACCATGCAATATTTCAACGGGGGAAGTAGTTAGATTAAACACTTAAACTCCTGGCTTAATCTTTTAGCTTTGTAAATCGTTAGTATCATAGTTCTATCCGAGTTAGTTCGAGGCATAGGGCCGACTGTGACGTCATAAAATTTCGCGCAACAGTAACATTTTACTGAAGTCGCCGCCTATGATTATAAGTATGTAATCACACTGGCCATAGAGGTAGTCAGCGCCAGCAGAAATTTTTGACGATCTTGCCACTTTAACTCGAGTTTGCTTTTTAATATAGAATAGGATTCGATATTCTGGATTCGAAATAACTATTCTAGAATACCAAGATATTCTAGTTTGTGCATCCCTAACCCAGACCCATAAAATATAAGATATGAAATTGTGAAATGTGGTTAAAAAGGTGGGTATAATTGGCATGCAATCACAGTCTTAAATTTTAGAAAGAAAACTGCCTTGAAAATTTATGCTAGGATTGGCAGATATTTGTATCTTGAATTTTTACCTCAAAGTCGATCAATACTCGGATCCACATGAAATACAAGACATTAAATTGTAAAATGTGGTTGAAAAGGTGGGTATAATTCGAATGCAAAAGCAGCAGTCTTAAATTTTAGAATAAAAACTGCCTTAAAAATTTAGAGTGAAAATCCCTTTGGTTTGAAAATTGCACCAACATTGGTACCTCTATTTCAATTGTTAAATTCTGCTTTAAAAAGATTTCGCTTTGGTAAAAATTGCATGCAATCGGAGTCCGAATGTCAATGAAAACTACTCCACGGTTTAAATATTTTACCATCACTGACACCTCTATTGTAAAGCTAAATTCTGTTTAAAATTATGTTTTGCCTTAACTTTGTGGATCAATGGGTTTTACCAAATTGAGGGAGCGTCTGAATCATACACAACAGAATGCAATAGCACTGTTAACCCGGCGGAGGGGTAATCTGAGGATTTCCTGTTTGATAACGCTCCCTGCGTTTTTTTATTCAAGAGAATAAACAAAAATATCCTATTTTTATTTAATTTACCTTTACAATCATTATAATCAGTATGGTGATCACTAACTAGCGACCAAATTCGACCTTAAAACGCTTTATCTGAAAGGTGTCTATTTTGTATTTGCGGAAATTGAGTAAATCACATTAAAATCATTTGGTAAATTGTGACTATTTTTGGTAAATTGTGAAACTAGTGTTATGCATTTTGATAGGTTTTAATTGTTTTCATTTCTAAACACTCTAAAGTTTACGGGTAAAACGAAACATTAAAGTTAAATATTATTTCTTTTACAGCTTGATGGCGCTGCAGAGTACACGTACCACCCACCAACCCAATCCCCCATAAACCCACCGTACAAACACGCATGCCAATTAAAATCGGAATCAAAATTAGCCCAAGAGGAAATCAAAGCCGTCTCTTCCCAAGCAGATCTTCTAGATCAACTTTTAAAAGTATCTTTAAAGGATTGCGCAAATGAAACTCCTGAAAACAGAGACCAATTACTGAATAAACAAGTTATTGAAGAATGAATTTGTTTTCAGTAATAATGGAAAGTGTTTTCAACGGGTTTTTATCATTGCAAAATTACGTTTAGTAGAACTGAGTCCAAGACAACCATTATGTATGCATTTTTTAATATTGAAATATGGACTTTCTGAAAAGTCCCTCTTTAAGATGAAACTTGTTTTCTATGGTGCTGCAAAAACATTAATCAAAAGGGCTTAAATAAATTGTTGGTACACAAGCTGCCAAAGTATTTTGACATATTTTTCTATGGTTACAGGTAGTTTTCTACCAGAACAGTATACTTATTTTCTGAGCATCTTATAGTGATTGTTCTTAAAATACAGCAACAGTAAATCATCAGACATATAATGCTTTTTACTACACTGCTTGGAAATATTTAAAATATTCATGTTTTACTCCCGTTAATGGATAAACACAAGGGCTGTTATCACACAGACATGCATCCAATTACCTTGCACCCATCCTCATATGACCAGAGGCATTGCAATGTTTTGGTGCGTGCTAATTCTGTTGCCAAAATACTGGTCATCCGACATACACTATAGCCAGACAAAGCATGGGTGAACTTTAAGCCAGTATCTATGAAATCAATACCTCCAACATAAGCCGAAGACTTGAACCACTGTTGGTCTGATCACCAAACTGGTATTGTAGTGAATACCGACGTGACACTGACTGTTGTTTTGTCATAACCACGCAAATGCATGCTCCGTAAAACACAGCAGTTAGTGTGATTATAACCAGCCCCTAGCTAGTAGCGTTTGTCCTTCCGCATTGCTTAATGTTCCCACCAAGTGCATTATGCTGGGTTGTTATAAAGTCGTAACTAAGCTCTAGTTTGTTAATAACTTTTGCATTGCCTGGACCAAGAGAAGTTCTGTAGGATTTTCATGTTTATCCTTTAAGTGAAAAACCAAGGTGTAAAAGATAATCATCAGTTTAACCACCCTACCCACCACCATCAGGTTACCATAGCTATTGAAGTGCTGAGTATGATTTACACCTTTCTTTGATTTAGTAGAACCCATTAATCTGCTGGCTTCAGGCAATGTCCAGTAAGTACCTTGCCGATGGACACAACTGACTAGCTGGCAACCAGTTTTAAACCTGCAACCCTTCGGCAGAAAGAGTTTTTTTGCCTAAAACAGCAGAAACCCCGAACATGTTATATCCTATTTAAAAAGTATCAATTACATACAAAAAATGCAGCTTACCAAGAAAATGTATTAAAAAGGTGCTAAAAAATCAACTTTTATTGGTAATTTAGAAACAGTGTAAAAACGTCACACATTGGAACATTGGTTTAAAAGAAGATCAACAAAATCATCTTTATAATTTAAGGCTGATTGGTTATCTACAATAAAGCAATCATTATTATCCGATCTTCTCTCTGCTGCCACCACAGGTTGAAAGTTTGAAAAGTTGAGTTTGTCATCTTTAAAGCAATTTTCTAAACCAGGGGGTTTGGCAACTTTAAAAACAGCTGTGCAGTCTGGAATGTTCTTCATGATCCAAACTTTTAATAATGAGGCAGTTGATATCGACCTGTTAGATATAGCATTGCGAGTCATCATTTTGTGTTTTTCAGTAAAATTGTTTAAACTCATGAATAGTGGAAGCTAAAAAAATTTCATGGAGCACAATACAGAATAATTAAACTATGGCATGCAACACCTCTTAATCATTTCATTGACCTAACTATGTATACACGCTGCTATCTTAACAGTTGTATCTATGGGCAAGATACTAAGCACATATCACTAACCCAAGTTGATACAATATACAACTATGTTCATCAGACGTTATTTCAACCATTCTCTTGGACAAGATAGTTATGGAAAATCACTTAAATCCAACCCACTGAATTAATGGGTTGTACTAACACTAAAGGAACATCTTAACCATAAAAAAAAACACTCCACTAACATAGGAAACCGATGATGGGTGGGAGGTAATCTGATCATTACCTGTGTGATAACTTTTTCATGTTTTGCCATTCATAATATAAAACATAATCTATCCTAACCCAATGCTTATTGGGAAAATGGATTTACCTGCTGTGAACGTGAATCTCAACCTCTTCCTTTGATTTCAACCTCAATATAACTTGCATAAGGTAGAAGGGACCTGGTGTAGCACCGATAAGCCAATCTGCACCTTGTGCACGCTTGAGACCAAGTTTACTCTCCAAAATATCCTGGACACGAAATTGGAATTTTAAATTTTCTTGGTACTGGTACTCCAACTTCAGTAAAATATAAAGTTTAGTTTCTTTTTTGTTTCCATTATAAAAATACACAATGGACAGTCTAAGTAATTAGGATACATGTAAAAAATACGGAAAAACAACAATAATAAAAACATGTCAATATTCAAATTTATTGATTAGCACAACTAGGTGTGACTGTAAATGCCATCTTTTTCTCAAGCAACAATGGTGAACTCTGGAACCGTAGCGCTGTCAGCTTTTCTTGTATTGAGTAGTTTGCAGATACCTAGTCTGACCAATTGGTCGGTAAGTTAGTGCGTCATCTTTTGACCAAATATTGCGGGTTCCAAACTGGTCACTAGCTCGATATTACTTCCTTGAAGGAGCTTAGCACAGTGTGCTTGAGCTTAGTGAATTAATTGGGTTTGCCAAAGTTGGAGAAAGTCTAACTCATACACAGATTGCAATTACTCCAATAACCTGAATTTGGGTGCATGGTAATTTGACAATTGCCCTGTAATAACGTTCTTGGCATTTTTTTATTCACAAGGATAAAGTAAAAAAACCTTATCCCAATACTGCTGCTCTTTTTTGACACATTCATCCAATATGGGATAATAAGAAAGAAAATGATATTTACTTTTAAAATAGAACAAATATTTTTTCCCGCTGATGAGATAACCAAAACACTTTTAACAGTGTTTAGAGCCCTCAATGAGTGGAATTCACTTTTCTTGGAATCTGAAATAAAAAATAGTTTATTGACAATAAAAAAAATAATTTATGCTGAGAATAATCAAACTGAAAAGCGTTGGGCTAACCATTGGTCAGTATATATATATAAAATTGCAATGTTGGGGCAAATTTTTTGGACAAAATTGATCTCTTAGCAAATTATCTGGAAAATTTGGGCTCAATACTAAAATTACTAGTGACAACATAAAAAAATATTTAATTTTTAAAATAAATGTCAATTAAGTTAAATAATTTGATGTCTGTTAAAAACTTAAAGATAAAAATAAGCATCTTCTAACATTAGAATATAAGATATGTTTGTCTTATTTGTAAGCTACAATGGGAGTTATCAAGCTTATTGATTATATGGATAGGATATTTATGTTTAATCACCGTGAAATGCAAGTGACGTTATAACACAGTAATATTTTTGGAGATATTGCATGGTTTTTGTGTATAATTGAGATGTCCCTTTAATTTTAGTAAACCCCATTAAACCACTGAGTTAAGGAAGTGCTAAGTGCCTTTGGAACAACCAACTAGCTATGGAACAGTTTCAATCCCACAATCCTTCAGCTGAGAGGCAACGCACCAACCCACTGAGTTATTTGGCTGTGCTATATGTTAATATAGAACAGAACAAAACATGGTAGGCACAGTACCTAAGCTGTGTGTTATGAAGTCAGCTGGTTTGATTTCCAAGCTCCCACAAGCCACATCTAATATTGGAATTGCCAACTTCGCCAACCTTAAGAAACAACTGTCCGTACTATCGCCATCATGAAGCCTGAATGCTATCAACGTTACGACAAAATCAACTTGGAGAAAATTTTCGAAGTTTGGAATTTTTGTGATCGCTGTAGCAACAAACTCCTGCCCGGGATTGACTTGTGTAGATTCGTTTTCTGGGATTTTCATCAAATCATAATCGTTCGAATTGTTATTGATCAGAGTCCAAGTGGTGTCAGTTGCATAACTTGGTTCGAGGTCAAACTTTGATTCCTGTTCTATCATGCACTCTTTGCATGGAGAGATAATGATACCAACTTGGGAATATGAACTGAAAAATTAATCAGTTTACATGAGGTGCAAAATTTAATTTCTGAAAGCATTTGGTACTATATTTTTGGTCTTTGCACATTTTTTATTCCAGCTATATTTCCAAATTCTTTTTAAGTTTCTACATTTTGTCACATGTATGCACGGAATTAACGTTTGTATTTGGTCTCTTTTACACAAAAGAGTCAACTTGACATACCAACATAATTAACAACTGTTTTTTTTCCATTTCATTTTCTATTCTAAAGTTTTATTAAAATTGAATAGAATGTGTAATATATTTCACAGTCATGTTTATTCTGGAGAAGGAAAATAAGCGTTTAATTAAATACTCAGTGCACACTGTTGGAATACTAGCGCTGTTGCAATTTGGGTTATTTGTTGCTCCTTTAGAAAACAATAATTTAAAAAAATATGTACTTAAAATATAGCAAATCGCAAGTGGGATAGAATTTCAAATTGACAATCTTTCATAGCAAATTATGGAAAAATAAATTTAAAAATATTTAAGAAAAATATACAGACACTGCCTTAAAACCTAAAGTTGGTTATACTGCGGTAATTTAGGCAACTTAAACAAGTTGTTTCTACTTACTTTTGAGAGATATTGCGCAAAGACACCCCAACAATCCACTGGTTGTCAAACGTTCTTTGCCAAACATCACTGAGCATTGAAAACATTGGTTTAACAGGTTCAACATGGTGTACAGCTGTTGGAAGCCCGGAAAACAGATCAACAAGCTCTTCATCTGTGGTCTACAAGAGCAAATTTTATTCTCGAAAAACATTAGGATGTTATTTCACTAAAATACCTCTGTTTGCTGAGTTTTTTCATCTGGCATGTTCATATTGCAATTCATAGTCTCGAATGGCACCGATGAATAGTTTGAAATGACTCTGCTTTCTTGAGTCCAACGTGTTTTCTGTAAAAGCATTTGTGATGGTTATTGCTTAGTATTTTCTCGTCATTACCTTTTAAAGGGGAACTGAAGTCGATTTTAAGAATATCTTCATAAATGGAAAAATATACGCTGATTTCCAAAATCAAATCAGTTTCTTCCAATATTTTTTTGTTAAAAAGTTATGAGCAAATATGCATTTCATTTTATGTTAGGGGATTTCCCGTATTACGTCATTGACGTTGTTGGGATTTCGTGCCTATATGCGTTGTATACAATCATGTGCCAGTTTAGAGGTAAATTAGTAACAAAAGCGCCTGCAGGAGCGTTGTATTTTCGTTTTTTTATGAAGACTTAGCATAACACTTGTCATTATAGCCTAACTGAACCAATGTACGCGCGTGACAGCTTACCTTAAGCGGTCATTCAGGCCTGCACGGTCCTGGACCTAAGCTGAATGCTGAGGTATACAGGTCTCGTATTTAAATGACTTTAGAACAATAAGTCTTAGCAATTTATATCATAAATCATAAAAGTGAAGACAGAACATAAAAACTAGAATAGGAGGCAGTAAACTGTAACTGCCAGCAATTTATAGAAATAAACCAGCCATCAATCAAAGATCAGACTATGCGGTGGGAACAGCATATTTCTTTTATAATTGTTGCTTTTCAATATATAGCCATAATCTGCAACGTAGACTAGCAATGATATTATCAACCCTTAGGCTACAAACTAAGAAACTTGGTATACATATACATAGGAGTTTTAACAAATTACTTTTGTTTTATTGATTTCTAGAGTAAATTTAAGTTAATGTTTTAACACTAAAATGGATGACAGTTTTCAGCATTCTGGCATGGATGAAAGAAGTTTTATTGTACACAATAAAACAACACAAATTCAAAGTTGTAACAGGCAGTGTAAATAGACACTCAATTTAACGCCTTCAATAGCATTGAAATCATCACTGTTGGATGATTCGCTTGACTTTGATGATGAAGACTGTGATGATGGTACATATTCACTTATTCTGCTCACATTTAACTCAATATGAGAGCTACTCCCCACTGAAGATGCAATTTCATCACTAAATGACACCAGAGATCCTGTGGTACTTATTTCTACAGAACTGGTTTCTTCCATTTCAGATTCTTCAGCTTCCTACAAATGAATTATTTAAATATCAATTTCAACACTGCATTAAAAGAATACCGTAATTCAAAAACACTATAAGACTGAACATACTTCAGAATCAGCTGGTTTAGATTGAGATGTATCACTAGGTGTAGGTGGAATAGTTGGTCTCAACAAAGACTCTATGACAAGGTATTTTTCCTTAGCCTGAATTAAAATAAATTTTTGAAAAACGGCACAATTGTGGCTGTATGACAAAAATTGTAAATAGCACATACCTCCATTTGACAAAAACTCTCTTTTTATACCATTTTTCCTGTACGAAATTCCGCTTGATGTACTGGGTTGATTACTATGTTTAAAATCATAATCAGAAAAATTAAAAATTGTTGGAACTGCATTTTTCACCAAGCGGTTTGTTTTCATCATCTTGGCCACTCCATTGGAGTCAAATACAATTTTACTATGATAATCCTTGTCACAAAAATGTGCTCTACACACTGTGGTTCTTTTTCCAGGTAGTTTAGAACGCTTGCATTGTTGTATCCATTGCTTCATCTGTTTTTTGTCGCTGTGAGGAAATCGATGGAAGTGCACAGGTGGATTGGAATTTTGTGTGCATTAATAGAAATTTGTACATCTCGGAGCAAAACAATATGCTCTAATCACTCTTCTTTCCTTCTCAATGGCTTCCTTTACTTTGTAAACTTTAGGCATTTTACAACATCTAATAAAAAGAACTGAATTGGAAAAGTGGTATATTCTTATTAACTTATTTGGGTAGTTAAATAGAGGTTTATTATATATATTCTTCACTTACATATCTAAGTGCTTGTTGTGTACTTATTGTCGGACTGCACATCGGCTATTGTGGATTAACTGGTTTATGCAATAAGTTGTATTCTTAACCAGTAGGCTAATGCACAGTTTCAATAACAGCAGACATTAAATGCACCACATACACAACAGCAGACATTAAATGCACCACATACACAACAGCAAAACATTATACAAACAGCCAAGGTAAATGAAAGAAATAGGCTGCATAGTCTAGCCTTTGCTTGATGGCTGGTTTATTTCTATAAATTGCTGGCAGTTACAGTTTAATGTATTCTGTTCTAGTTTTTTTTTTTGTTCTGTCTTCACTTTATGATATAAATTGCTAAAACTTATTATTCTAAAGTCATTTAAATACGAGAAATGTATACCTTAGCATTCAGCTTAGGTCCAGGACCGTGCAGGCCTGAATGACCGGTTAAGATAAGCTGTCACGCGCGTACATTAGTTCAGTTAGGCTATATGACAAGTGTTATGCTAAGTCTCCATAAAAAAACGAAAATACAACGCTCCAGCAGGCGCTTCTGTTACTAATTTACCTCTAAACTGACACATGATTGTATACAACGCATATAGGCACGAAATCTCAACAACGTCAATGACGTAATACGGGAAATCCCCTAACATAAAATGAAATGCATATCTGCTCATAACTTTTTAACCAAAAAATATTGGAAGAAACTGATTTGATTTTTGAAATCAGCGTATTTTTTCCATTTATGAAGATATTCTTAAAATTGACTTCAGTTCCCCTTTAAAGCTGTAATATTTCCGACTGTAAGCACGAGTCACTTTAAGAATTTTCTGTGTAGAATGGCCTTTATTTCACAACCCACAGAATATATATAATTATAAATACCCTAATTCCAATATTAATAAATAATTCTTACCCAAAGTCTGATTTTGTATTAATCTCATTGAATAATTGTTATTAAACAGATAGTTTTGTATTAGTATATTAAATAATTCTTTACGAATTAAATTAGTCCGCTCTATTGTTAAAAGCTTTTGTATGTAGAAGATGGGTTGAGTAATCGAAACCAATTGTAGGCTCGATGGTCTCCTTTTGCAACCACCTAACATCAAAATATACTTTGTATTGTAAAAAAAAGGAGCGTCTCAATCATACACAACACACTGCAAAGGCTCTGGCAACCCGATGGTGGCCGCGAGGTAATCTAACAATTACCCATATGTTAACGTCCGACAGATTTAGTCTAGTGGAAAAGTGCGTCGCCTTGATCTGAAGATTGCCTGTGTGTTAACCCCCTTGGTTTTCTCATTCACGTCGATAAACATGAATATCCTATCCTATCCCTTGCATTTTTCCTTTTACATAAGACATAAATGTCCTATCTTAAGTGTTTGGTAACTTTACCTCATATCTTCAAGGTCGAGTCTCTGGCTTCGAGCAGCCTTATGAAGAACCTCCATCACGATGTTAAGTCCATTCTTCCTCCTCTCCTCCAAGTCTGGATGCTGATCCGGGAGCGGAGAAGAAGCAAACAAGTCCTCCTCATCACTTCCACAAGGTGAGAATTTCATCGGCTCTGGTGGTACACCTAATGGTTTGTCATGGCTGTTTTGAGGTGACTATACAGCAACTATTAGTTTAGTTTATTCATTTTTTGCCCCTGTTTTTTTTAAATGGCAAACGAATATAATCTCGACACAGGAAAGGGAAATTATTTGAGTTTATAGGATATTTAAGTTTATAGTTTAGTTTAGTCTTTTGTTAACCCAAATTACAAATAACATTTAGTAAGACTAAGCGTCAGACAAAAAGAGGAAAAGACGGCAAAATAAATATTCATATAAGATATTAAGCAAAAATCAAAACCAAAACAAACCAACTGGTTGTCTCATAATTGAGAAGGCATGCCTTACATTACTGCAGTCTTCATTTACGATTCGGATTATTCGATCAAATTAAGAAAGAACACACAACTTTTAAAATAGACTAAAGCTGATTAGTTTTATCTGGAATTTTACTTTCATTTACTAATCCTTTATCTTTAAGTTTTATAATTTTTTATTAATTTTCCATATCTGTAAGATTTTAAAAATTTACCTGCTGTAATTTTTCTATCCTTTTCATAAAAATAATCCTCTACGCCCAATAAAAGTACGAATTCATTTCTGCCAATCTGGAATTGTTAGTTTTTGGGACATTTTGAAATTAAGCTAGCTAATCAGTTGTGTCCTTAGGCAAGGAACTTAACATATGTTGCCTGAAACCTAGTGGATTTATTAGTTCTACTAAATTGGTATTGAATGAACATGTGAATTATACATAAAACACTGCAAATGCCTCAATAACCCGACGGTGGGCGCGTAGTGATCTGTTAACCTCTTGGTTTTCGCATTCACAGGGAAAAACATGAATATTCTACCCTATCCTAACTATTGTCAGTAAATTGTTTCACCTGCTCTAGTCCAGAGGGCATTTTCAACATTACGACACACATTTGTACAGAGTTCAATATTGGTAATGGACCAAAAGCAACTGCACTGATATTTGTCCATGTTTCCAAAATCTGTAATGCAAATAAAAAAACAATACATTGATCACTTAAAGTTGGTTAAACTAAACAATGAGATAAATTTGTAATGTAAATACTTATATATAATTCATTATATGACCATCATTTATACAAAGCACATTGCGGGAAATTATAGGTAAATTAAATTTCTAAGAAGACTGATGGAGGCTTAATTTTGTGGAACTCATGAGATCAACTGGGTTGGAGCAACTGTGTCTTCCTTGAGACAACATGCATCTAGCAAGTGGGTAGTTTCGATCTAACAACTATTAGGCTGGCAGTCCTGTTCCTACCAATCAGTGAGCTGGCCAGAAAATTTCAAAAAAAACACACACAATAACAAAATACGGATAAAAAACAAATCCAAATTACTTGAAAGGTTGAAAGTCGAACCAGACAGCAAGCAGAATTGTTCAAATCATGAGTTACAGCAATTGCCCTGTCATCACTCCCAACCATGTAAATTCTCTTGCAACTCGACAAAGGTATTGCGCATGACTTTATAATGTTCCCATTACGTGATAATACCAGTTGTTGTTTATTTGTGATATATAGTACTTCACCTTAAAGTAGTAAATATAGTCAAAACTGTGAATGTGCCATGTTAATTAAAAGAAAGTGCAACCTTAATAAAAATAATGTGCCAAGATAATAAAAAGAATCTGCCATGTTACTTAAAAAAGTACAATTAAAAAATTACCTTTATTTTCCATTTGAAAGTATGCAGTTATTACAGAGCAATGCGTATCAGGAATTAAATTTGATTTTTCTTCAAAGATCCGTGTTTCCCCAGAAAATTCTCTCACAAAAGAAAGTTTAAACCAACCAGAATCATTTTCTTTCATTAGAATTTCTTTTTCTTGATTTACAAGCTTTAAATCCGTGGCACTTTGTTCGGGATTCTTAAAAGCAAGAAAATCAAATTGTGCTTGAACTTTGTCAAAACTCTGGGACACCATGAACCTCACATTAGCGGCAGCTTCAGACGCTATTTTTATTTGTTTATTTTCAGTTAAGTAGAAATACAAAATGCATTTCACAGTAGGATTGTACAGAACTACAGATGGACCATGCGCTATGTGAATATTGCAGGGTCTGACAGCTGATAGAGTTTCAATGTGCTTATACGTAAAAACCGTTTGAAATGTTCTTAAGTGTTGCAGTGTAAGAAGATTTAGGTATCTCGAACTTTTAGTGTTCTGAAGCAGAACACAGACCTGGACAACCCCAGTCTTATTACAAATTGCCTTGTCAACACACAGTATGTTCCAAGAGCCCTTTACTTTAGATTGTATTACCCTCAATTTATTGAAGATTTGCCCGGTATGTTCATAGACATCGGCTTGAATGTTAGTGATATTTGCATCTTCACTCTTTTCCAATTTGATTGATACTAATTTCCCGCAATGAATTGTAGTAAATTCTGGCTGGTTCATAGCAGATAAATATTAAACCAACATTCTCTGCAATACAAATCACACCATTTACCAAAACAACTGTACACAACCAATTATATCTACAAATAAAACTTAACCATGAGCAGAAGTAACTTTTAAGAAATGGAGTGAGGCTGTATTAGTTTTTACAAAAAGAATTTGAAGCGTCAAAATACTTTTTTGAATGTGTTGTTATGGCATTTTGATAAAAAGAATGCATAAACATTTGTTTAATCAAACAGCAGTTCCATAAGTGCTTCCCTTTACTGTAAGGCACTGATTAACTACATTAAGAAGGTGATTGTTTTCAAGGGCAGCAGCAACTCTTTCTTTGTCGCTCAGTTGTTTGTTCACTGCCTTCTCAGACTGGTGAGTTCCAGGAGCAATTTCCACTTCCACTTTAAACCGAGGTGGCAACGAACGTAAGAGTCGAACACGAATTGCCAAACCGATCAATGTCGCCATGCTACAGTGCGGTATGGTGGGTGTGAACATAACCTGATGAAGAATTTTGGTTAAAACACTTTGTTTTAAAAGAAAAATATTATCTAGAATTTACCTGAATTAAATAAAAGTGTTTTTATTTTACACTGTCAATTGTCAGATTAATTCATGTCCACTGTTGATTTACCGAACCTATTGTAGTATGTTTTATATGATTTAAGATGTTTCCTTCAATTTTAATAAAGCCATTAATCCAGTGGGTTGAGGTGATATTGTTTAAGTGCTTTTTGCAAGGATACAACCAACTAGTTTTAATATTTTAACCTTTTGGGGGGAAAGTGATAAAGTAACCAGCTATTGTCTGGATAAATAAATTCCACGAGATTCTTTAAACCAAATATTTTGACTAACCTTAATCAGGTTTTGATCATCATCAACATCTATGTCGTTTTCATTAACCACTCTCAAATCTTCCAATGTCAATGGGTGCTCTGGGTCGTTGATATCTCTAATTAAATCGAATATTTCTCGACGGTCAAATGGATCTCGGACATCGTTATCAAGTTCCTCCTGTCCCTTTATTCGAGTTCGTGGTGTTACCCGTAGATGCACCAACGGGTTTAAGTTATCCTTTTCCATATCAAACACGTATTTTTCTAATTAAAATCAAACTATCGCTTTACCACGGAACCCTACTGTCTCAACTTATGTCAACAAAAAATGAATATAAAAGGGATTTCCCCTAATTAAAGGAAAAATACGTTTGATTCTGTGCAATTTTGGGTTATGAAATTTATTTATTAATTAAAAAAGTTAATATGTAAATATATACTGCAGTAATTTTTTGGGCAATATCTTGTAGCGTTTTAATAGGTTTGTTTGGGTCTTTTGTTGCTACCTGTACTAACTTGTTACTCTCGCAATCCAGACTCCATCACGGAAGGTTCTTTTATTGTTGACCAAATGCAGATACAATGAAACACGCATTCATGGTTAAGTCATTAAATGCGGGCACGACTTGATAAACACTAAACTCGGCTTCTCTGCATGTTTTCTGCAGGAGCCATGGTTCTAAAACTGTTTTTATATTAATTCATGTTTGCAAAACAAAGAGGCATGGCATTATGTGAGAGATAGGAAGTCCAGGAAGTGTTTGACCTTGCGGCCGCGTTAAAGCGGTTTAACAACCGTGTGAAGGGGAAGTCACATGGAACTAAAGTTAACACGCGGTACATATTGAATAATGACAAAAAACACGGAATTCCTACACACCTTGCCTTCCCCGAAAAACTGTTTTAAATTTTGTAAACCATTAATCCAATATGATGTCTAGAAATCATTGTAGGAAATTCGTGGCGACGATACATACGATAATGGCAAACAAGTCCAACTTGTATCATAGTAGAACATCGAGAAAAACTGGAAACGGGGTTTATTTAAGTTGAATTCTTGGAACTTCAGCTTGGGGATATCTTTGAAGTTCGGTCTTTACAATATAGAGCTCTCAAATGTAGTGTTGGTCAATCGTTCCTTGGGCGATATAAATAGTCGGTCTCGTGGCCCAAGCAAAATAATCCAGACATGCCGACATAAGCGTAGCTGGTTGTATATACAGTCCTGTATTCTGTTGGATTACGCGCTCTGTAAGAGCACCAACAGTCGCGTCTCGAAAGAGCATTGATGTAGCTCTTGTAGCTAGAGGACGCCATAGTTTCAAAGGCTTATGAAATGTCCCCAGTAATATAGTTCAGACGTACAAACATAGACTTAGCTTGGGGTGTAGACAATCCAGTTGCACCCTTCTTTCGTCTGACCAGCAGTGAAGTTGTAAGTAGACTCTGTAACTGATTCCAGGGTGCTGTTGCGGGGAGATTAGTTCAATTATGCCAATGCAAATGCCTCTTTCCTTCCAGAACACTTAATTTAATCTGAGATAGTCCTGCGTGTTCAAACACGTATTGGAGATTCACCACTGTAGCGTTTTGATAGGTTTGTTTGGGTCTTTTGTTGCTACCTGTACTAACTTGTTACTCTCGCAATCCAGACTCCATCACGGAAGGTTCTTTTATTGTTGACCAAATGCAGATACAATGAAACACGCATTCATGGTTAAGTCATTAAATGCGGG
Organism: Ciona savignyi; assembly: GCA_000149265.1. Classification (NCBI taxonomy): domain Eukaryota; kingdom Metazoa; phylum Chordata; class Ascidiacea; order Phlebobranchia; family Cionidae; genus Ciona; species Ciona savignyi. The sequence continues at coordinate 1,088,087 of CH002376.1, forward strand.
CACGACTTGATAAACACTAAACTCGGCTTCTCTGCATGTTTTCTGCAGGAGCCATGGTTCTAAAACTGTTTTTATATTAATTCATGTTTGCAAAACAAAGAGGCATGGCATTATGTGAGAGATAGGAAGTCCAGGAAGTGTTTGACCTTGCGGCCGCGTTAAAGCGGTTTAACAACCGTGTGAAGGGGAAGTCACATGGAACTAAAGTTAACACGCGGTACATATTGAATAATGACAAAAAACACGGAATTCCTACACACTGATAATAGTTTTAACGTACAGAAAAGAGAAGCATTGTGTGGCCAAAAATATGATATTTCTATGCGCACGAATCATTGTCAGGATATCGCGTGCTGATAATTTCTTTTCCATGACTCCGTGTCATGTTGGTTGTTGTTCCTTTTTACTGAAAAATATCTAGATTAATCGCCATAAACAGCGATTATAGCGCAGTTTAAGGAGTATATAACTATTAAAAATGACAAGATATTCACTAGACCCGGAAAATCCGGCCAAATCATGCAAGGCAAGAGGCTCAGATCTTCGAGTTCACTTCAAGAACACAAGAGAAACGGCTCAAGCCATTAAGGGAATGCACATTCGCAAGGCCACCCAATATCTTAAAGACGTTGTTGACAAGAAGCGTTGTATTCCTTTCCGCCGATTTAATGGCGGAGTTGGTCGTTGTGCCCAAGCAAAGGAATTTAAAACTACCCAGGTAACATATTTTGTTATCATATATTTTAAAACGTTTTGGTAATCCATTGGTTTGTTTTATCAAAAATTGTTCAACATAGTCGAACCGAATAGCTATGTGGGGCAACATTAAAAGGGAAGCTGCACATTAAAATAGCGGAAACTAATTTTAACCCTGTCCTAAACAGGATCTTAACCCCAGAACTAACCCTAACTTCAACCCCATGTTTAAAACTGACTCTTTAAGACCTAATCTTTATTTTAATGTGGAGTTTCTCGCTTTCCCTCCTTTTAGTTTTCCCCGCTATGTGGGTTAGTGTGTTGTCTTTCAGCTGAAGGGCTCCAGGTTTAAAAATTTTTCAAACCTAGTGGATTAAGGAGTTGCATTATCTCCTGTAACCTGACAGTGGGCAAGAGGTAATCTGGCAATTACCTGTATTTGAATGCCCCAATTGCGTTTTCCCATTCATAGGGTTAAACATAAATATCCTTATCCAATGCATACCCTGATATTAGTTTCGCTATAATTGAAACTGCCAGGATGTTTGAACATCGGGCAAGGTGATTTTTAACTAAGAATTGTATCAGTATATATGAACAATTTAATATGTATCAATAATTTAAGTCTTTCAAGTGATTCATGTAAACCTGAAAATTAATTGGTGTTAAGTAAAATTTTCACTAAAAACTGGCTGATTTTAACTGGGAAACTCTAATACTATGCGATCGCGTGGAGCGCTTGAAACCCAAACCTTCCAAGTTATCTTGTAGTAATTAGAGGTACCGCATTTGACTTAGTACCATGTGTCTTGACTTGATTTAGCACATAGACTGGATTACACCCAACCGGTTAGTCTTTCAACCGAAAGGTTGCAGGTTCTGAACTGGTTGGTAGCTAGTCAGTTGTGTGCTTGAGAAATGCACTTAATGGACATTGCCTGAACCCAGCGAATTAATGGGTTCTACCAAATCGAAGGAACGTGTGAATCATACACATCACACTGCAATAGCTCCCGTAACGCGACGATGGGCGCGAGGTGATCTGACGATTGAATGTGTGTTATCCACCTTGGTTTTCCTATTGATGGGTATAAACATGAATATCCTTTCCTATCCTATACAACACTTGTAGAAGGCTGCAGACTATACTTTTACTGTAATAATAGTGTTACGGTGCATTGAGAATTCTCCCCTAACCAAGGAAAAATTGTAATTACAAATCGGTATCTGACATCAGATGGAGTGTAACTTAAAATGACT
>CH002376.1:1097438-1118957 GCA_000149265.1 Ciona savignyi
TGTGTGGCCAAAAATATGATATTTCTATGCGCACGAATCATTGTCAGGATATCGCGTGCTGATAATTTCTTTTCCATGACTCCGTGTCATGTTGGTTGTTGTTCCTTTTTACTGAAAAATATCTAGATTAATCGCCATAAACAGCGATTATAGCGCAGTTTAAGGAGTATATAACTATTAAAAATGACAAGATATTCACTAGACCCGGAAAATCCGGCCAAATCATGCAAGGCAAGAGGCTCAGATCTTCGAGTTCACTTCAAGAACACAAGAGAAACGGCTCAAGCCATTAAGGGAATGCACATTCGCAAGGCCACCCAATATCTTAAAGACGTTGTTGACAAGAAGCGTTGTATTCCTTTCCGCCGATTTAATGGCGGAGTTGGTCGTTGTGCCCAAGCAAAGGAATTTAAAACTACCCAGGTAACATATTTTGTTATCATATATTTTAAAACGTTTTGGTAATCCATTGGTTTGTTTTATCAAAAATTGTTCAACATAGTCGAACCGAATAGCTATGTGGGGCAACATTAAAAGGGAAGCTGCACATTAAAATAGCGAAAACTAATTTTAACCCTGTCCTAAACAGGATCTTAACCCCAGAACTAACCCTAACTTCAACCCCATGTTTAAAACTGACTCTTTAAGACCTAATCTTTATTTTAATGTGGAGTTTCTCGCTTTCCCTCCTTTTAGTTTTCCCCGCTATGTGGGTTAGTGTGTTGTCTTTCAGCTGAAGGGCTACCAGGTTTAAAAATTTTTCAAACCGAGTGGATTAAGGAGTTGCATTATCTCCTGTAACCTGACAGTGGGCAAGAGGTAATCTGACAATTACCTGTATTTGAATGCCCCAATTGCGTTTTCCCATTCATAGGGTTAAACATAAATATCCTTATCCAATGCATACCCTGATATTAGTTTCGCTATAATTGAAACTGCCAGGATGTTTGAACATCGGGCAAGGTGATTTTTAACTATAAGAATTGTATCAGTATATCTGAACAATTTAATATGTATCAATAATTTAAGTCTTTCAAGTGATTCATGTAAACCTGAAAATTAATTGGTGTTAAATAAAATTTTCACTAAAAACTGGCTGATTTTAACTGGGAAACTCTAATACTATGCGATCGCGTGGAGCGCTTGAAACCCAAACCCTCCAAGTTATCTTGTAGTAATTAGAGGTACCGCATTTGACTTAGTACCATGTGTCTTGACTTGATTTAGCACATAGACTGGATTACATCCAACCGGTTAGTCTGGCGTTTTAGTGCGAAGCCTTTCAACCGAAAGGTTGCAGGTTCTGAACTGGTCGGTAGCTAGTCGGTTGTGTGCTTGGGAAATGCACTTAATGGACATTGCCTGGACCCATTAATGGGTTCTTCCAAATTGAAGGAACGTGTGAATCCTACACAACATCCTGCAATAGCTCCTACGTTGTGCACGTGGTGATCTGACGATTGCCCGTGTGTTACCCCCTTGATGTTCCCATTCACGGAGATAAACATGAATATCCTTTACTATCCTATACAACACTTGTAGAAGGCTGCAGCCTATACACTTACTGTAGTAATAGTGTTACGGTGCATTGAGAATTCTCCCCTAACCAAGGCAAAATTGTAATTACAAATCGGTATCTGACATCAGATGGAGTGTAACTTAAAATTACTATAAAATATATTTTGGTGGTTCATCCACCTGTAAAATCAAGATATATTATAAGTTCAGGACTTACTAAAGTTGGTAACTTGATTACAGGGCTCGATGGCCAAAGAAGAGTGCAACCTTCCTCCTCCAGATGTTGAAGACTGCCGAGAGCAACGCCGATGTCAAGGGGACTTGATGTGGATTCTCTCGTCATTGATCACATCCCAAGTAAACGCGGCCGCCAAAATGAGGCGACGAACATACAAGCAGCGGTGTGTGTTTTTACCTTATCACTGTGGTAAAAAAAGTATGGCCAACTGTGACGAAAAGTCTTCTGTGCCCGAGGTTTAAATTGCTCCAAAACATTTTGGCGCATTCTTGGAAATGAACATTATTTGGTGTAAAATGATAAAACTCTGAAATTTGCTTAAAAATTATTGTCATTACCATGCTTTGTGTTCGTTATCAGTATTGCAAATTTGAGGAAACAAATGTTTGATTTAAATTGTTTTATGGTTAACTGATGCATGTGTGAAATTGTATACAAAAATAACCTGAGTAACAAAACTATCATGGGTTTAAAACAGAGCCCAGTTAAAAAGATTAAGTGTTTAATTTTAAACAGTTTTTAGTGTGGTGTTTGTATAATAGAAATAGACTTATTTTTATGATGGATGTTTATGCTGTGGATATTTTCTCTGCCCACCAACATTGTTGTTGTTGCTGGTCACCAAAATAGCACGTTCTGTGTCGTTTTGGTGAACTAGTGGGTATTTACTGCGCAGCAAACAGTGTATTTAAGTGTCATAGTTCTGGTTTGAATTTCACAATATCATACCAGTCTCCAATCACTTGAACATTTAAACACAACCCAAAACATTTCCTATTTTTGGTCCCGTATGATACATTTTTTAACAATTTATAAACTGATAATTTATCAATTTACTCTTTTTATTCTATTAATAAAATAATTTTTTCTCTTCAAATTTATACCAATCCTAATAACGCATACTCCCTAAAATATTTACTATTTCCTAATAAATAAAATCAATCTTCTGTTTAAAATAGGTAACTGAATCTTTCTTAATTTTGGTATTAAAATACTTTACCGCTTTTCAATTTTATTTTATTTTTATAAAGAAGGTTCTGTTACAGGTTTTCACACAAAAAAATAACCTAAACTAAAAATGTACAGAGTTTTGTTATAGCTTATAGGTTTTCACACAAAAAATAACTTGAACTTATAACGTACAGAGCTCACGGTCGGATCAACCCTTACATGAGTTCACCCTGCCATATCGAGATGATCCTTACCGAGAAAGAGCAGGTGGTCCCCCGTGTTGAGGAAGAGCAAAAGAAGAAAAAGGTTTCCAAGAAGAAGATCGCTCGTCAGAAGCTGATGGGCAAAGAATAGATCTTTGAATAAATTACAATCGAAACCCGAAGTTTTGTTTTCAAAATGCGTTTCTTAAAAGCATGATTTGCAAAGTAGTTTAAAATGCATTTTTTTGGTTTAATCCCCCAAAAACCACATAAGAAAATTGAAGGGTGGTGTCATGTGAACAAGCCAATTGGTTACCGGAGCTATTACAATCTATTAAATACGTATGAATATCATTAAAAAGGTGTTTAATTTTGTTTAAAGCTTAAGGCAGTTTTTATCACAATGTAGTAATTAACAGAGTAAAGAAAAAAAAGAGGTAAAGGCGTTTATCGTCTGACACGGTTTCGAAGTTTACTGATTGGAACACCATTGGCGGTTCTCCGACAATTCTATTCATCTGAGGCTATTGCTCGTTCATGCGTAGTCTAAGTTTGCCCGTCCAGTCTGGTAACCAAAGCTATTGAATGTAGTGCGTTGTATGTACTTAACCTATGCATGATATATTGCTATCGTTTCCCGTGTATTCCATTGTTCTGGCAATCTTCGGGAAGTATACCTGGATTGAGGGGACACACGTTGGGCGATAACTTAATGCGCTGCCACAGTATAAATCTTCAGTTATAAAGAATGGGAATGAATGAGACCTAAAACACGGGCAATCAATTATTAAAGTGTGTCGTATACCGTTCTTTACTTTTAGTACAACCCAATAAGGCTAGTGGTTTCGTCTGAACTGATTATAAGCCGACGCACTAACCCAAAAAACAAATCGAGAATAGAAGGGTATTCCGGGATGGAAAAATACAAGGGACTTTATAACACGGGTAATAAATAGATTATTACGTGACCGTAGCTGTTGCATTTCGGCGCATGAGGTTTCCTCAAATTATACTGAAACACATTGGATACAACGGACTATCTAACAACCAGTTTGTCGTATAATCATTCGTTTGGAAGCATACGAATTATTCCACAAAGCCATGACAACAAGTGGTCCTAATAATCAGAATTAACAAACAATATTTGAGTTGCCTGTTGTAACAAATCAGAATTCGCTGTACCAAATCCAACTAATTAGCTTGGTGGGTTAATGCGACTTAAATCGAGGCGAAGGGTTTTAGGTTAGATGGGTACGTCACTTGATATTTTCTGAACCCAGTGGATTAATGGGTTATAACCAATTGAAGTAACATGTGGATCATAAACACCCAACGGTGGGCGCCAAGGTAATCCACGGGATATATATATATATATCCATCCTATCGCCAGTACAATTTATCAAACCAAAACAAATAAGGTAAAATTCTTGTCGTTTATTGGTAGAGGATAAAAAAACTTAAAATGGAGTCCAATCTATATGCAAAGACTTGAATGAATAAGTGACAAATGGATAACTAACGTTTTAAAACAAGATAAATAAAAATTAACGCCCTGAAAAAAAAATCAACAAACCGAAGAACAGCTTATGCGACAGCGACTACAAATTTAGCTTCAAAAATTTTTGCATGATTTTCAAAATGACTTGATTGCTACACAAATTTGGACTTACAAAATTGACGAACGTGGATTTTACATTTTTTTAAAAACAAACTCAACATTTGCCACATTTCTTTTAACATTTAACTTTTTAACTTGATAAAAACATGGATTCACAGTTATAAAATCAACTCTAGTTCTACCAACTTGTGGTAGAATAGGCAGGCATGAGATAAAAACGCCGGTGAAACAAAACTAAAATTCGCAGTGCCTTATGCACTGGGTTAAAATGGCAGTGGTTAAAATCCGGCTCTATTTCTATTGAACTTGGGAGCCGGGAAGGAAAACCTGGTTTGAAGCGCTAAAGCTCCCGTACCCCTTTGCTTTCAAGGTTCAACATTCAGCCATCTCTTCAAAAGGTAAAGTTGCAGGTGCGACAATGTTCGAAACGCAATCGTACTTTGCATCCTTGTATTTCTCGAACAGAGCTTGGAGAGAGTTCTTTGAAGCACCAGAAAGAATTTCGTGGAGTCTCTTTATGCAAGGGACAAGGTCCTGAAGCTCGTACTGCATGTAGTGTTCCATGGTATCATCCTGGTAAAAAACAATGTTAGTTAACATAATGGTAGCGAGATTAATATCCTTTAATTAAAGTCTTATTTTATAAGATTATTGATTCTAGACACCAAACTTACTTATTTTAGGTACCCCAAACCTTTTACAAATTTCAAAAATGTACTTACCCAAATTTTACCAGAAACTGTGTAGCTTGCCAAACTAACTGCTGACGCAGCGATCATTGATGGAAGATATTGTGTGCAGTCAAATTCAACCAATGCCAGTTCACAGAGGTACTGCAATGAAAGTAAAGTTTGGGGTTATTTTAGTTTTTTTTTTAATAATCAATCCCTTGATACAAGGCATTTGGTATTCTCTTTACCTGGGCCAAGAATTCAGTTTTCTTATCTGCTCCAGCAGATTTAAGATATCGTTTTAAAAACTGGTTTGAAGTAGGAACAGCAACGTCAAAGTTTAGAACTTTCAAGATGAGATGTTCCATACGTAGCACCTGCTTCTTGGTGTAAGTATCATCGGTGATGTAAACAAACTCGCCAAGGTAGGGAGGATAGATCTCTTCGAATTTCCTACAAAAAAAAATTAATTTTAGATTTTACTAAAATGGCCATGAAGAGCAGTTTTTTTTCTTTTATATAAATTTTACTTTTTAAATAAAAAAAGGGCTACATTATTGTAAAACATTATTTTACGTAAAACATTATTTTACTATGAATAGGGTACTAAAAATTTCAAAGTCATACAAAATTTACTAGAAACTGGTTTTTGAATATAAATGGCTACAAAATATCACTTACGCAGCTACAAACATAGCAGCGGCTCCAACAAGTTGAAGTTTCCCTCGGAGCACAGCCATGTGGGAAAGAAACCGATCTATGTAGTTCACAGCCAGGTGGGTGGTTTCGGTGTGGAGTTTGTATTCATCCGCGACTTCTACAAGCCAGTCGACAAGGATGGAACGCATTCCAACTGTGATGTCTTGCTGCTTGCGCATGTAGTTGGGTTTGGGTCGATGCAGTTGCTGTAAAAAATGTTTCGTTAAAATCACCAGTTTAAGTCTTTGAATGTTTAATAGCAGATCAAGGTACACCTACTCTTCCACAACGGTAGTAGATCTCACAAAGGAATTTATTACAAAATTAAAAATGTTTAAAGTTCTGTTCTGTTATAGTTCTGTTATACAGCAGTTCTAAAAAAACTGGAAACATTTTTGGACAGATTTCTTTTTTTCTATAAATTGATATTTTGTTGAGTCAATGTTACCTCTGCTTCTCTTAAATGTTGGAATATTTCAGTGGCGTACTCTGAAAGGCCATAAATTCCTGCGTTGGAGTCTATGTCGAAGATGTTTAACCTTTCTTCATCTGATGTGTCCAGAACCATGGGGGAATCTGAATTATTAACATTTTTGAAAATCTGATCCGGGATAAAAATTATTTATTGATTTTTAGGAAAGAAACCTAAAAACACAAACGCCGAAACCTACCAACTGACACAATTGAATCGTTGACATGTAGGTTAGCAAGGGGGTGTCTGGTGGAAGGAAGTGTCAGTAAGAGCTGGGTGGAGTTGGTTTGAAGCAATGGCAGGAATTTTGGGTTTCTCCGCATTTTGTGAACTTTCATCAAAAATCTGGATATTACAATTGCATTAGTGAGTGGAAAGCTAAGCAAAGTAATACGAAATTTAAAAATAGAATTACCTTGAAGTTTTGATTTCCTTGATTTGATGGAGCAACTGGTTGACCACTGAAAAAGCCTTCGGTGGTGCCATTCTACAAAAAAAAGAAATTTAGTACCTATAGAATTTGGGGTTTTAAGTTACAAAAGGCCAGATTTTAATAAAGGAACGTAGTCATCTTAAAACATACAAATGGTTCATTAATGTCGGATAAAATCCTACATTTAGACCAACACAATATCCTACAATGAATAATATTTACTTGTTTTGCGGCTCTAAAAGGTTGCACTCTACCGGATGCATTATTTTGGTTTATCACTCCAAGCACAGATCTCGTTTGTCCTGCAGCCTTTGGTCTTGCTCCAGCATTTTCATTAAATTGTTTCGGACGAACACCTCCAGCTTGGCTAGTTGAACGAGTGGAAAGCACATTTTGGGACATCGTTGATTACAGAAATCCACTGCTTTAGTTAGTTCTGAAAAATAAATATAAATTATGTTTTGTTGGTTCGGAAAGATCTAATATAATTAAATAATTTATCTTTTGTTGGTTCTGAAAGATAAAAAGAGAACAGGACAACAAAAAACTTAGATTATAAGCAGTCATATTTCTTAAACCACACCAACTTAGAAATTTAGTTTATTTAACTTTAAGCTAAACTCGATACTTTACTATAGGACTAAACAAATTAAAACATAGTCTTACTTTTTAGTTTCTTGGGAGCTGCTTATACTCCCAGTAGATTTCTGCAGTTAAGTTCTTGGTACAGCCTTCAGTGGTTACTTTTAACTGTGACGGTACCAGTAACTTGCTGGTATAGACTACCCAATGTATAGTGCCAACGTGTCAAAGCGTTGCTTTAATCAGCATACCCACTACAGTGATAATTGGTTGAGGCGCTTCTTGCTTGCTAGTGGCGCATTCCTTCCAGTAATCAACGTAGTACACTGATAAAACTTGATGTGGGACAACTAATAAGGCACGGCGTTGCTGCAGTAAAGAGAGTTCTGACGCTTCCACGGTAAATAGTAACTATGCTAGGTCACCGGGACGACGGGTTTATTACTTATTGTTCTACAAGCGTTCTCCACCGGCTTGTCTACTCAACCGCTGACGCTAAAAATGCTTCTTAATCAAAGATACAAGATCTTTCCAGTTTGAATGAAGCTTTTTAAATCCCCCGCGATGGTCCTAACCAATAGAGCCGCATCATTTGATCACGTGGGCAAGCGACGCGAACGTAAAACGCGCGGAGACTCTTTCTCATTATCCTCTCGCCAGCGCGAAGGATAATAAAAGAAATAGACATTTCAAAAGCGGTATTTTACGTCACGGAGAGCGGGAGATTAGAAAAAAATAACGATCGCGTTTTATCCGCATTGTCGACCATGGAAACTAAGCTTTATTTGTTGTAATAAAACAACGGGACTTCATTTATCGAGGCAATTACTAGGGGGAAATGCGTTTTGTAATTATACTTACCATCACTATTTATCTTATAAAGGAATAAGCTTTTTTACCACGTTCTGTATGTGATATACATATTGCCCACAATATAGGATATGTTTGTATTTGTTAAAAGCATATAATGACGTGACCTCAATTAAATCGACAGTAGACGATATGCAGATTTTCGTTAAGAATCAATAAATTTAGCTGTCATTCAGCTTATAAATGCGTTTAAATAACTGGCTTTGGAATTGTTGTTGAGAACCAAGTTTAATACGGACTACAGTGTGTGAAATGGCCGACACAGAATTACAGTTATGTATTCTGGGTCACTAATTGTCCACTTTGGCGCCGAAATTAGATGTTTGTCATTTTAAGATGCGTAACTACTGGTGCGTATTCCGGTGCCATAACACGCCGGATATCCCGAGACATACGTTGCAGGGTCTGTTTATCACGTGACTATCCAGATGTTCATTGTGTACTTAACTAAATAGAAGCTCTGCTGAGTAATATATATTTCGGTGAAGCACCCGTTCGCGACAGAAACAAGGCCTGTCGTTGACTTGCCTTTTTCTTACTTTAGAGTCGACTAAACCGAAGATGACGGCGTATAATAGCGAATTGGGTTAAGTTTCACTTACAATGGGAATGACGGTTTAAATGCCGGATCAATACAGGAACTATTTCGCCCAATGGCCGTGTGCCCGTGGTAACACACTGAGACTGCCCGAATTTGTCCGAATACATGTTTGTTTGACGACGCCGCGTCGTTATAAAACTCGGTAAGGCGCGAAATTTGATTTGTGTAAAGGTACACACTTAAGTGGCGTGCCAACGCTAATAAATTTCTTCGGCACCTGGTACCACGGTGAACAGCAAACGCGTTACCGCTAATGTGAAGGAACAAGTGCACCTTGAACATACTATCGCTTATCAACTTTATGACCATTTCTTGAAATTAATAAATACCGCATATAGCTTGGCTGTAAATCATCAATAATAATTGTTGTTTATTTTGTTTCCACGATGAAAATATACAAACAAGACCTTCTATAAAACTTAGAAACGGAAAAAAGACGGCAATACGACAGTCGTCAAAAACGTGTATAACTAAATCAAATATTAAGTAACTGATTGGACAACGTACAATACTCGCTCATAGTATAGGAGAATTATATAGTTCACAATTTGTTAAAATAAGTATTACCAGATTTTTTACCCACGGGAATAAACTATTGAAATTAATATTACATATCATATTCTATAATGTCCCACCCATCACAAAAGAAAGTAATAGTGGAATAATATATGCTTAATTCGACATTTGTATGTATTTTGTATGGCGTTTATCACAGCACGGACACCCCATTTTACCTTTCGGCTTTCTCCAGACCGCCCACGTCCTGGCCGATTATAAGCAATCCAAAAAGACAGTATTTTAGCGATTGTAAAATATGCATGTGATTACAGCGAGGTAAAGGAACCAAACACCTGTTTGGCCACAACTCCTCTTTCCGGTGATCTGATGTCTCATTCTGATATACATTCTTTTCTCGAGACTCGAAGTTTTAAATCCTTCGTCACTCTGTTCATTTTTCAATAACATGCGCTACATAAATCGATCACGCTAACTATTCAGCCAAAATACCGTTCTAGTTTATTATAAGCTTGGTTTAGCACGCGAAGTCGCCTACTAGTAATAAACGATTAAATTTATGCTCTGAAATATTACAGAAAACGAAATATCTCAACTTACATATTAATAACTCGACTCTAGGTCTTTAGTTTTGTGTCAGCGCAAAAAAGTATAGCCTATATATAAATAGAAATTTAGAATAAAAGATATTCATGTTTTTTGACCCGTTTATATAAAAGGAAAATAAAAGAAAACCCTGAAAATCGTGGATTTAGTAAAGTTACTGTGTGTATTATACATGATTTAAAATATTTTTTTTTTGTAATTTTAGTACAACCCATTAAATCATTGGGTCCAGACAATATATTTATTATAAACCGGGAATGTTTGTTTGGTTGTGTCCTTTGCCAAGGCACTAAGCGGACATTGACTGAACCCAGCATTGAATTAGGATAGGATATTCATGTTTATCCCCATAAATGGAAAAACCAAGGGGTTAACACACAGGAAATCGTCAGATCTCCCATCGCGCCCACCGTCGGGTTACCGGAGCTATTGCAGTGTGTTGTATGTGATAGACACGTTCCTTCAATTTAGTACAACCCATTAATCCGCTGGGTTCAGGCAATGTCCGTAAAGTGCCTTGCCCAAGGACACAACCGTCTAGCTATAGACCAGTTTCGCACCTGCAACCTTTTGATTGAAAGACGACGCACTTAACCGCTAGACCAACCGACCGGACAAATTAATGGGGTTTACTAAAATTGAAGGAACGTCTCAATCATATACAGAAGAAACTACAATCGCATTCGGTAATCCGACGGTTGGCGCGAGTTAATCTGACGATTTTCCTTGTGTTAACGGCCCCTTGAAATAATATATGCTTATATCACACAAAGCAATATTGGTAATTTTGCTGATAATGACAGGTTTGTTTGAATTGCCAATTTAATTCCAGAATATTTTCTATAACAAACAATGCTGGCAAAAAAATAGGAAAATACATGGATCTTTTCACATTCTTGGATTCGCGGGGAATTGTCCAAGATGATTTGCCACAAATATATTCATAAACATCTAATTTATAACAGCTATCATGTATTTGTCTAGAAGAAAGGGTTGATGGGGTAAAGCGTCGCAATTCAGCCGAATAGTTAAAATTATCAAAAGTCGTCGCTTGCTTGTAGGTTGTGATCCTGAGCAAACCACTTAATGGACAATGTTTAAAAAGACATTCAGCCAAACTGACATCACAAAAAGGGCTCTTCCTCAAAAGTCCACCCCAAGTCTTAGACTTTTTTACAATTTAAAAGTGAAGCTTGGATCTGCAACTTAAACCCCAAACGATCCTAATTTTACTTAAAAAATGAAGCTGGTACCTCTTTGTACATCGGAACATTTTCCCAACAAAACAGCTAGGAGATGCACAATCAACACCTTCCTTCACGAAGCACTGCTCCACTATTACAAAACATCGCAGCTATAAACGTGAACACCCGCGCGCAGCCTAGGACATGCTGCTTCCAATCGTACAAACATTAGGGAATCACCACCATTGTAGCTTAAAAACTTTTATTTAAATACATGACAAAAATGAGTCATATACGTCAGTTCCGGGCGAGTATAGATGTCTATTGATTGGTTATACGCCATCTATATACTCAACTTTTCCTACTATCTAAAAAATAACAAAGTAAAATCCAAGTTCCATACAACAGTGCGAAGTTTCCAAAAGTAAAGCTTTCGGAAAAAAATCTTTAAACAAACAACATACACTAATATTTTCCACCTTTAAAAGTAAGAGTTCGTTTAAAAAAGGGACACGTCTTGTTTTTTTTACATTTTTTCTCTACTGTTTTCATTAAACATTTTTAATTACATAGGAATACTTTTGTAATTTATTAATTTATAAAGTATATTTTTTATTAAACGTATTACAGAAGTGTCCCATTCGTCCAAAACGGCTAGAAGAGGTATTTAAATTCAAAAGCAATACTATTTTAATCTTTTTTCGGTTTGATTTTATAAGGGGATTTAGGATAGGATATTCGTGTTTATTCTTGTGAATGGGAAAACCAAAGGGGTTAACACACAGGCAATCGTTAGATTACCTCGCGCTTACTGTCGGGTTACCGAAGATATTTCAGTGTGTTGGGTATGATTCAGACGTTCCTTTAATTTGGTAAAACCCATTAATTTATTGGGTTTAGGCAATGTCCGTTAAGTGCCTTACCCAAGTACACAACCGACTAGCTAGCGACCAATTTCGTACCGGCAAACCTTCCGGCTGAAAGGCGACGCACTAACCAACCAGACTAATCTGACTTTATTGAAGGGTTTCATAGGAATAAGTTTTGTTTCGGTCTTATTGTTTGAAACTAAACCTGTTCTGACGATTCCATAGCTAACATTTCGATTTGACCCTCGCAATCCCAAAACGTCACTAAAGATGGTTTTATTCTTGATTATATGCGTACAGGGCGAAGCGTAGAGTTGGCGAATACTTCGGTTTTATGCGAACACGGCAAAATATATACAGTTCTTGGCTAACTGCTTCTAATCTCGTAGTTGTACTTATTAGCTGCATTGCTAATCCAACATCTATAGTGTAGTAAGTCACGCCTCCTTTCGGAGAGCAATTTTTAGCTCATCTTTGCTAAGTAACGTTTCTACACTCCTCTAAAATAAAACATAACAAACAAACAACACAGCAAATTTTACAGGCATTGTGAAATAAGCACATCAAATCGGTACAGGGCGCCACAGAAAAAGAGAATATCGACAACTTACAATGGTGAAATGCAGTAACTAACTCGATAATTAGATGTCAAAAACTCTTTTTTTTCTGCATTTTATAGCGACCAACCTGATTATCAAAATTTAAATTGATGGTTGACATTCATAGTCAGCTTATCAAAGATGTTATAAAAGTATTCAATTTTTAAATAATTTGTGAAATTTTCAATCTTTTGTAATTATATTTTTAATCAAACGCCTTAAACAGATGTATTGTTTAAAATCGTTTAGAATGAGTTTTCAAATTGAAATAAACTTTTTTACTTATAAAATATTTTTTAATTTACTTAGAAAAAAAGTTCGATTTGTTAACTCAGGTACCCATCAGTTAATGCTCGCAGAAACAAAACTGTTACAATCGGGTTAAAACATTAAACAATTTTATCTAGCACCGTCAGACATGTACGAATATAACGAGAGTATATGCTGTTTAACTTAATATGATAAACAAGTTTGGTTTGATAACTCAGGGACCTAATCGCTTCTTGCAGAAACAAATTAAATATATAACGCATAGAAAATATACTGATTGTGGTTAGGGACACTAATTGAACATGTATATATATAAATAGGTTACAATCAAAGTCTGTTTTACGAACGGTGGTGGTTGTTTGACACGTATTTGTCGCTCTCCAATGTGTTATGTCATCAACATAATATAATTAATGAGGGTTATATGGTGTTTAGTGCGAGATAAAGCCGTACAAAACTTCTGTTATCTTTTTAAGTCTTCATAGCTGCTTACCACTGGAATCTAAAACGAAGAGTTTTATATGTATTGCTAATGATCCTAAGAAAACTATTTAATTATCCCACGTCTATTAATATTTTTTGCATCAAAATATGTAATGTGTATTAATATCAAAATATGTTAAAATGAAAACAAATAGTTTATAGCATGGCATAAGGCAAATAGTAAAAAATACTAATAAAGAAAGAATTGAATTTTCTAATTATTTAAATCAGTTATATGGGTTTTTGTTAATACTGCACATTTTTTTGAAACTTTATCTATTTTATTATGTTCATTTTTGACTAAATTTCCAATTATACCATGATCATGCATTGTCTTGACTGTTTTTTCCAGCGTAGTTATTAGTATTCCTAAAATAAGCATGACGACTACTTTATACTTATCACCATACCGTTATCACATGTTGTATTGGTTGTTGTGCTTTTGGTCTTTAGAAAAGAAGAATTGGCACTGAAGGAAAAAATGTTACATTTTAACATCATATTTGGCACAACGCCACTCATTATAGGATAAGAAACGGTTATAATACTGGTAATCGTAGGTTTACCTTATCTTGGTTCATTTAATTTTTGATCTTGTATATTGTATCATAGGATATGATTTATCCTTGTGAATGGAAAAAAAGAGCAATATTTTTTTTACTTACAAGGGTTACAGCACACCATCGGGTTGCCAGAGCTATTACAGTTTATTGTTTATGATGGATACTTTTCTTTAAATTTAGTACAACCCATTAATTTACTGGTTTCTGTCAATGTCTGTTAACTTGCCCAAGGACACAACCGGCTGGATAGCTGTTGGTTTTGACCACACAACCTTTCGGCTACATACTGAGCTAATTCTTTTACCAAGCCAATTCTTTTTTACCAATTGAGCTAACACATTGTAATAACCACTGTCTTTCCTACACCATGCTACCGCACTAATAGTGTAAATGTTGTATTACAAACTTAGGAATCTTAATTCCAGAATCAAGATTCGATTCAAATAGGAAATGATTCATAATTTCTTTTTGGATCTAGCAATTCCAATATATTGATAATAGTGAAAGAATTTGAGATTTATTTATGTAATTTTGTTTAAAAACTAGAGAAGTGGTATAATTTGTCTTTTCCTAACAGTGATAATGATTACATATAAAAATTAAACTTAAGATTTTAAAATAATCCTAGAAACCAAATTTATTCAGATAAGAACATTCCCATACACCAACATATTAGTAAAGGGGGTACTTACATAAAATCAGCTGTAGCTTGTTGAGCCATGTTTACAAAGTACCTGGCTTTGATTTTCATTTTTTCTCTTGCTGTTTTGTTGCGCACAATGAAGAGAGCAAAGATAAAACCCCCTTTAATGATACAGTTACTTTATCACATGATCATCCGACCATTTAGATGGTTGGGTTAGTGAGTCGCTTTTTAATCAAAGGGTTGCATGTTTAAAAGTGGTCAGTTGCACACTTGAGTAAGGCAGTTGGACATTGTCTGAACCCAATAGATTAATAAGTGCTACCAAATTAAAGGAATGTCTTAATCATACACAACAAACTGCAATATCGATTACCAAATTTTCATACCCTGTAGTGAGTTTAAAATGGCAAAAATGACTCCAAAGACTAAAGCATTATCATCACTTCCGGTAATTCCAAATCCAAAGGCCCAAAATAATCCAAGTAACACAAACAGAGATATAGATAGGACCACTTGTTGGATTAATAAACGTCTTCGACTAGCAGGGCTTTCCTGTGACATAAGGTTGGTTAACAGAGATTGGGTTTTAGTTGAGTTTTATTTTGGGCTACTTTATTATATTAAAGATAAAAAAAAGTTATAAAATGAGAAATCAGGGAAAACTACAGTAGTTAAACAGTACAAATAGTTGGCCTGCATATAGAACAAGATTTAGCTTTAGTTAACCATAGTAGAGGACTCTATAGTATTAGTTTATTTTATTTTTCACTTCTTTATCGCAGTAATCAAGAATAGTTTTATTAAAAAGGAGACAGGAAAAAACGGTAAAACTACAGTGTTTAAAACATGTTAATAAATACACACTGTTTACCAGAAAAAAATAGTCATTTAATAATCACACATTTAGGGACAAAACGTCATGGTTACCTTTAAGTTTACTTGAGAGCCAACCGTGGTGTAGATGACAGCGAAATATGCAACGATGTTGAATGCAAACACGACAAACAATGGTATGACAACAAGATATGGAATCATGTTTGGTTTTATCCAGCACCTGTGCATTTCAAGAAGGTAAGTGTGGATATTTACATGGGCTTTTAACACTGGTGGACATAGTGTATGAGATTATTAATAGTTACCCCAAGGGCAATTGTAAGAATGGCTTGCAAATATGTAAGGAAATGTTACCACACAGGTTATTATATTAGATTTTCTCGCAGCAACCGTTGGGTTAATATTGGAGTTTTTTTATATGGTTGAAACGTTCTTGTAGTTTTAGTAGAACCCATTAATCAATTGTGTTCAGTCAATGTCCACTAAGTGTATGCCCAAGGACACAACCGACTAGCAAGCAACCGGTTTCAATAACACAATGCTTCAGCATTAAGCAATGCATTAACTTTGCCAACTAGGACAGACAGTTGTGTATTATAGTGAGCTTACACCACAGAGTCAAGATCTAGAAGCAATGTAGTATCAGCAATTGAAAGTGATTGGTTAAGGCAGCAGTTCCCAAACTTTTTTGGTTGGCGGCGCCTTTTGAAAACTTATTAAACCTTGCGGCTCCCTCATAAAGCCAAAATTTTCAAACTGCATGTATTGTATATCCAGACAATAGCATGCATTTGGATAACCATTCAAACTCTTTAAAACTATTCACTAAACTACTAAAGTGACAAACAGTCAATTAATGCAAAGTAGTTATTTGACAAACCATTATTCGAAAACAATGCCATGTTAGTCAGCAAATAGTGGCAGATAACACCGAACAATGGATTTTAACAAGTAAAACGAATACGGTATGCCAGTGTATGGGGTTGCACACCAGGCTCAAACATCTCCAATTAACGTTTTACTGGTGTAACACACATGTACTGTTTTTTTTTGTGAGAAAAACAATAAATGCAGCAACTTCCGCATGCTTTCGTGGTGCCCCTGGCAAAGTCTCACGGCGCCCTGGGGAGCCGCGCGCCCATTTTTAGAACCGGTGGGTTAAGGAATTTTTTAAAATTATTTTAATTGGGCTCAGAAGATTGTGTATTGTGTTTTCATTATGGATATAATAAATCAACAAAACTACTTACTCCTTGTCACTTCTCTGATAAATAGTGAGGTCCACACCACAGGTTATGGCCACAAATAAGCTCGGAACAAACCAACCCCAAATATTAGACAGGATGAACACTTTTTGGTCAGTTACATGGGAACGGTTGTAAAATGGCTGAAAAAATAATGTCCATCATTCATTGATGATGATTTGATTCTTGTTCCGTAGATGCCAGGTAAATAAAAAACAGTGCATTATGAATGTTAATCATAATAATGAAAGAAAAAGGAAAAAAAAAGAAACTGCACATCGTAGTTTAATGGCACATTGTTATTATAATGATGAATAAAATATAGGTGCTGTTTCCTAACATTGTTATTAAACCATGATTCTTAATCCATACAACGCACTGTATAACTTCAGGAGGTTGCTGATTTGAAACCAGCTGTTACATAAGAAAGATGTGCTTCTGGGCATTTAACAAAATAGTTGGTTAATCCATAAAACTGACTGTAAACCTAATGGATTAATAGGTTGAAACCAGCAATAGACTCGTACACAACATACTTTAATAGCTCAAAACATAGAAATATGCAACACCCTTCAAAAGCTCTAATAACCCGTCATTGGGGCAAGGTAATCTGATGATTATCTGTCAAGGTTAATGCTCCCTTATGGTTAAATGTTTTTGTGGGGTGATCTGATGATTTCCTGTGTTACAACACACACTTTGGTTATCCAATCACATAGACAAAACATGAATATCAACAAACCATAAATTAAACCGATATGTTATACGATGTATTCATAACTTATTGGCTGTAGTTGCTGAATTAGCTTGAAAAAGTTGCAAAATTTTTATAACTCCTGGATTTAATGGATTCTACCAAAATTAAAGGAATATTTCAAGCATACACAGCACACAAAGTTAGCTCCTGAAACCTGATAGTGGGTAGGAGGTAATCTGACAATTACGCATGTGATAAAACCCATTGTGTTTTGCCATTCATGAAAATAGACATGAAAAT
This sequence comes from Ciona savignyi, assembly GCA_000149265.1. NCBI lineage: Eukaryota > Metazoa > Chordata > Ascidiacea > Phlebobranchia > Cionidae > Ciona > Ciona savignyi. The sequence goes on from CH002376.1 coordinate 1,115,106, forward strand.
CATATTCAATCTTACAGCGACAGTAATAAGACACACGTTGGCTGCTTCTACCATCATCCAGGCAAACGATGCCAGGAGTGAGAAATGGAGCAAAACTCCAACTGCCAAACAAGAATCCTTTGATGAATAAACAAAATTCTGCTCGCTCAAAATCAGAAGCAGATTAAGCAGCAACAGCGCCACCGAGAGGTTAATGAGAAGAAATGCTACTCTCATTTTCCCACCAACTCGAAGTTTGCTGGAAATAAGATTTTATAGGATCGTATAGTTATTCATGTTTTATATGAATGGTGAAATGCAAGGGGTGTTATCACAGGAGCAATTGTCAGATTCCTTTGTAAATATGCAAGGCGTTATCATCAGATTACCTTGAGCCTACCATACTTTTCATCTGCTCACAGACCGATGATGGACACTGATTCATTGCTACATCCCAGTTTAACCCAATAACCAACTGGGTTCAAACAACATCCACAAAATGCTTCCCTTGTCCGACCAATTAGCTCAGTTGGTTGGTGCTTCGCCTTTAGCCAAAGGGCTGCAGGTATGAAACTGGTCACTAGCAAGACAGCTGTGTCCTTGGCCAAGGCACTTAGCGGACATTGCCTGAACCTAGTGAAAAAAATGGGATCTATCAAATAGAAGAAAAGTCTGGATTATACACAACATACTGCAATAGCTCCGGTAAACCGACGGTGGGCGCGAGGTGATCTGGCGATTGCCCTTGTGTTAACCCCCATGGTTTTCCCATTGACGGGATAAATATAAATCCTATCCTATGCTTATACACTAGTGAGTGGCTGGTTTAGATCCACCAACCATTCAGCATAGTACAATATGCTAGCTTTTGAACTAGTGGTACCAAAATTTGCAACTACATCAAATTGATCACACATCTGTTGTCATGAAATGGATTATGCCTATTTATATAACCTAACTTACGGAACGCATATAAAGCTTAGTATGGTGAGACAAAGACAGAAGCTTGAAATTGAACTCCCAACCAAAGATACGATGTCAAGCGATTTGCGATTCACTGCTTCAGCAGATTCCCCACGAGCCTGAAATGAACAATAAGTTTCTTATTATCTTTCAAACAACTAGTACTCTATATATCTTTACAACAAGTGTTATAAGTTGGGTAATTGTAAAATTAAACAGTTCCCAGATGGTCTGGACATAGCAATTCTAGTGTTTAATAATTCATATTGCCTCAATATTTATTATTGTTTGTTAAATGCCAGTTTTAAGAAAATGATCTGTAAAGCAAGTATTTGGATATGACATTCATCACACAGGGGGTGTTGTTATGACACGGGAAAGCGCCAGATTGTCAGGCTACAAAGTTTTCATTAAGTCTGTCATAGCATTTGTACTGTTTTTTTTCAATCATTAATCGAAGAATTTGAATGCACCGAATTAAAGTAGCATTCTATAAAACTAATTTGAAAGGATATATTTTTCAGAATGTAGCAAGAATTGAAATATGATTTTCATTTTATCCTTCTGAATTTGGATAATGCAAAGTACAATAACACACAATCAATCATCAGATTATCTTGTACATATCATCAGGTAACTATTGCTATATTGCAGTGTATTGCGTATGATTTAAGGTTTCTTCAGTTTTAATAGAACTCATTAATTCACTTGGTTCCTGCATATCTCCCTCTCTATTCCTTAAACCAGTGGTCCCCAACCTTTTAAAAACATGCTAACAAGTGACTTTGTAACATCACAAGTAGGCTTGTAACATAATTAAAACAAAGAACTTCCAGTAATTTGCAAAGCAATTGAGTGTAATTAAAAACTATGCAACCCAAAAATAAAACTTGTGATCCCATACCAACTGATCAGCAGACTGGTGGTTAGGGACCACTACTCTAAACCATACCTAAATTACTAATATACATATTGATGATTATATACTAACCAATAAAGTTGCAAAGTTGGTGAGATGATCAAATTGGCAAACATTAATGTTATCAGTTGCTTCAATTTCAGTTGAACCATTACTTCTCCAAATTTTATTTATTTCATCCCAATACATACATATTGAACCATTGTTTAGTGACTGGATAAGAAAAAAATGGTTTAGTTTACTTTAGTTTGTTGGTTTGTTTTATTCCAATAATCTGTTTTAATGTAATTAGTGAGAAAAAAGAAAACAAAACTAAACTAAATGCTTTTTAATGATACAATAATCTAGGAACACACACAAAATATAGCAAAAACCAAGCCAAAAAAACAGCAAAACGACAGTCAGAAATTAAAGCATGTTACTTATCCACTTACCCTATTTGTTAAAAGTTGGACTATAACAGGATCGACTAAATTATTGACCGAAGTTTTTTCAATTGAGGCTGATAGCACCACAATAGAATTCACATCATAATAAGTTTCATTTGGTGACAAAAACATCTTGGAATTCGGATATGCATGAAAACTGATGCGTTTAGGTGAGCCATTTTCAAGAGCTAATTAATAGATTTATAGGTTTTATTGTTGTCCACCTATTTTAATATTTTTAATTTTATTTTTACAATGAAAACACTTCTATAAATACGGGATCTTCTATAAAAACGAGAAAACAGGAAAAAATTTAAAACGATAGTCATTAAAACATGTTTAACACACTGCAATAGATCCAGCAATTCAACAGTGGGCATGAGGTAATGATTAACCATATAAAAACCCTCTGTTTATCTATATATATAATTTGTACAATTTTATTTATAAAATATGACTTAATGCACAAATAAATAACTTAAATACCATATCAACAACATATATTAACCTGCGATGTTTGGAACAGTAATATACGATTTAACATCATTTGGTATCACATCATCGCTGAAAAGATTTACTTGATCAGAACGAAATCCCAAATCGGGATTAATTGGAAGAAAATAAACTTCAAGTCCACTTCGCCCTTGGTCTGGAATAAAGCAATTATTCTTTGTTTAGTAATATGATTCAATATTTGGCCAGATAGCTTAGTAATTGGCCAGATTGCTTAGTAATTGGTCATATAGCTTAGTATTTGGTCAGATAAAAGCGTTTAAGTATTATAAAAGGATATTTAAATTTTTAGATGTCATTAATCAATTATATGTCCGACCAATTAGCTTGGTGGGTTAGTGCAGTTACCCATTCACAAATACCAAAATTAATTTTCCATACTAATAAATTCTACAGATTACTAGAAATACATTACAACAGCAATTAAAAGATAAAGAAACACAAAACAAAAAATACAATAAAAAACAATTTAAAACTTGTTGAATAATACAAATTTATACAACGTGAGATGTCACAGTAACAAACATGTAATGCTGTGTCATATTCGTACTAAAATAACAAACATGTCACAGCACTTTCCTAAATTTTACTCACCAACAGCAGAAAGTAGAACGGCAATTCCGACATTTGAGCTAACTTCTTGGTAAACACCATTTTCATCCAGTTCCACTGTTTCTCCAACAGATTCAAGAATCACCAACAATCTGAAGGGCGGGATAGGATATTCATGTTTATCCCCGTGAATTTAAAGATGCTAGAAGCAATCATCAGATTACTTCGCGAATACGTTAGGGAGCGTTTAAGAAGAGCACACAGGTAATCATTAGATTATCTACTGAATAGGTAAGGAAGCATTCTCACATGCATCATTGTCAGAATACCTTGTGAATATGTAAGGCAGAGTTATCACATGGACAATCATTCGATTACCTTATGCCCACCAAGGATGTTGTTTATGATTGTACAGTTTTATTTTGTTACAACCCATTAATCTACTGGGTCCATATGATTTCTGCAAGTGTCTTACCAAAGAATTAATCATCTTGTGGC
>CH002376.1:1120455-1140600 GCA_000149265.1 Ciona savignyi
AGTTAGTTTAGTGGTTAAGGTCAGTGATCATAGTCAAATGGGTTCAGAGTTTCATCCTCAACTGTATTTTTTACAACTTGTGTTTCTGATATAAATACACAACATAAAAGGCCCTGATACTATACAGTGGATTTAAAAAATTCTGTTTTAAAGTTAGGTTATGCTCTTTTTCATAGTTAAGCAATGTACAATTTAAAATTAGGTAAATCTTTTTTAAAATTAGATATTGGGCTAATTTGAAATTAAGACTTGAAGATACACTACCTGTATCCCTATGTCACATGTTGTTAACCATATTGGAGTTGTTGAGGACTCATTCATTAAGCACTTTCGTGTTCCATAAGGTTTACCACCTGGTTGAAATTATGTTTAAAACTAGGATAGGATAGGATATTTATCTTTATCCCCGTGAATGGGAAAACCAAGGGGGTTAACACACGGGCAATCGTCAGATCACCTCGCGCCCATCATCGAGTTACTGGAGCTATTGCAGTTCGTTGTATATGATAGACACATTCCTTCAATTTGGTAGAACCCATTAATCCGCTGGGTTCAGGCAATGTCCGTAAAGCGCCTTGCCCAAGGACACAACCGACTAGCTAGCGACCAGTTTCGCACCTGCAACCTTTCAATTGAAAGGCGACGTACTTAACCGTTAGACCAACGGGCCAGACAACTTTAAGCCATGTCTACACTGAGACTAAGTAAGGTGTGCTTGGGTTTAAATTTTATTCAAGTCCTACGCCGGGAGTCAGCAACCTGCGGCTCTTTTTTCTTTATGATGCGGCTCTTATTGATTTTATTGCTACTGTAGAGAGTGCTTAATAAGTTTAATAACCGTGCATAAGTGAAACGAAGTAAAAAACATTTGGGTCTTTATCTCACCCAGTGTTTTTTCCTTTTATTTCAAAAATATTATTAGTTTTGCAGCTCCTAGTTATTTTTATTTATTGGAATATTAATAAAAATGACCCTTAAAATGCAAACGGTTGCTACCCCTGGTTTACACTGAGGCTGAATGGTTGGGTTTAATAAACAAACCAAAAATGTCTACACCGTGGCTTAGTGAGGTCTACTTGGGCCTAATTATTAAGTCAGAAATGTGAGCAAGGCAAAATTTCCTAGTGCAATAAAATATATAAAATATTAAGCCGAAACTTCAGCCCTAGACAGAGCTAAGCGTGGGTGTAGACAGAGCTAAGCGTGGGTGTAGACAGAGCTTAAGAATACATACCAACATAATACTAACCACTGAAAGTTTGATTGCCACACTTTTCCACACTTGAGTTTTTAAAACCAGTTTGTGTTGCCGGAAATGTCACATTTATCAGTAAGGTTGGATGAAGAATTGTTTCTTCTTTGCAAAGGACTTAATAAAAGCAATTTAATAAAAAAAAATTATAATTAAAAAAATATTTGATATCCAGAATGGATAAAAGATAAGATAGTCATGTTTTATCCTCATGTTAGGTCCAATCACCTAGAATTGCGACCAGTTTCGATCACAAAACCTTTCGGTTGGATGAACACACACAAACACATAAGTATTATGTTTACCAAGAAAAATACAGTAATACCTGGTTGACAATCCAATTCAGTGGGAAAGTAGCCAATGATGCAATTACAGTTACAACCTCCATTCGAATTAACGGAACATGGTCCAATACACCCTTCACACTCAGATGGACAGGAAACTGTTGAAAAAACATTGCGTTTCTTGTTAGAATTAAAGAATACCACTATATTTCTACAGCTTGGTCAAAACAAACACCATAGTTTGGAGTTCTCTTACAGAAGAGATATGAATTGCATTTTTTTTTATTTAACAAGCCAGTGATAAGTTTTGAATCTGCAACCATTAGTATAAAAGGCAACTCACTAACCCACCAAGCTATTCGATAAGATGTCCCACCCATTTTTTTCTTTTTTGTTTCCTGATGAGTTGCAATACGACTGTCATTTTCTCCACCCATTTTAATTTAATGTACATTTCTTTTAAAATGTCAGACTTTTAATCTAAAAAACAAAATAAACAAATTAGTATATATAAACCTGGTATTGGAGTTGTAAACTTGTCAAGCATGGTGGTATCTGGTATGGGTGTAGTACTGCTAACATTTGATGGTGAAGGAAGATATCCATACAATTCATCCATTGCTGTAAATGTAAGTGGAAAACACATATTGTACAACAAAATATTAAGATGGAAAATAATTTAACAAGAATAAATTAATTAGAAAATTATATTTTTTAAAATCTAAACTACAAAACACATTTGGAACTTTTTAAATGATTTAAAAAAAGACTTTTCTTGTCTCTAGTTTACACTTAAATGTATTTAGCAATTATTTTATTGACATTTAATTACTTTTGTTTTGTTCTATTTTGACCTATAAGAATATAAATATTGGTGCTTCTTCAAAGCATAAATTAAAATTAAATATAAAACAAGTTGTAAACCTGTGCAGATGGATCTTAATATGATCTCCATGGATTTTAAAGTTTCTTCTTCCATGCTCTCTTGTTGATTGAGATCTCTGTTGATCATGTTTTTGTGATTTTGAAAAAAATGAAAATTGCCAGTGTGATGTTGTTCTATGCATTTTTTTCTTTGGATAAAACATGAAAATAATGTGTAATTTTTTTTCAAAACTACTTACTTTGGTGGAAGATCAATGAAACCCAATATTTGGTTTTTCAAATTGCCATAGTTTTGGAAAGAAGTCATATCCGTATAATTAGGATGGAGATCAGTTCCTATCCTTACTTGAGAACTTGATGGAGATGACTGCCATTTCTAAGCAACATGCCAGAGTTTATTATTTTTTCCAAAAGGATAAGATAGGATATTCATGTTTATTCCCTTGAATGGGAAAGCCAAGGGGGTTAACACACGGGCAATCGTCAGATCACCTCGCGCCCACCGTCGGGTTACCGGAGCTATTGCACTGTGTTGTGTATGATTCACACGTTCCTTCAATTTAGTAGAACCCATTAATCCGCTGGGTTCAGGCAATGTCCGTAAAGTGCCTTGCCCAAGGACACAACCGACTAGATAGCGACCTGCAACCTTTCGATTGAAAGTCGACGATCTTAACCGCCAGGCTAACCGACCGGACAAAACAATAATTAAGCTAGCTTTCAACTTACAGAACTTCTCATTTGGAAGAAAACTTCCACAAGACTTGAACCTCCTTCCGATATTTGTTTTGCATAGTAATTCACCTCACAACCATCAAATGCAATTGAGTAGTTGAATGAAAACTGCTTAATTTCATTCCACCTCTCCACCTGTGTATTGTAATTAAGTTCAATAAGTGCATTAAAACTGGTTAAAATGAATGAAGAAAATCAACAAATTCATATTTGTCTCACCCCAAATCCGTACTTATAACATCCCTCACTGGTAATCCACATTAAGCGAAGAAAAGGAAACTCTGCAGTTGAACCAATTACAAAATTTCTTTGCCTGAAAATTTCCATTTATGAATTAATAGTCTAACACGAATGCACATGTTGGTCTGGTACTATTGCATCATGATTTTAAAACGCAAATTTTATTACTCTTGGTTAAATATAATATGTACATTAAGAGATTTTGTAAATTGTAAAATTTATTCAATTGGTTAACAATTAATTTGCTTTCCCAATGAACAAAAGCTATGAATTCAAGCAGTGTATTGTTCTGACTGACAAAACACCACAAACTCAAGGACAATATAAAAGCCTGAATCGATCAGGGATCCACTTAAAGCACTTCATGACATTTCTTAGATTTAATGCAATTTTTTTTCCAAAATTTTTTTATTATTATTATTATTAGGTGTAATGGCCGTGTCTTTTTTTACATGTTATACTATGTATATTCACTACTGTACTTTGGCCTTTTTTATTTTAATTATCTGCACATGCTAATATTCTAATTAATTTAATTTTATTCATCATTATTCATCAAATATTCATGATATTTACAAAAAGAATTATTTTTATTTTTAAAACCTCTGCTATTTTCGTTAAAAAGGAGCAAAACATATTCTGAACAAAACTTCACAAAATAGATAAAAAAATTTGGAATTGTAAGCATACATACCCAGCACTGTTTTTATAATCCCAAGTGTAGTCAACATATTGATATATCTAAGGGAAAAGAAATTTAAAATAGAAATTACTAAGTATAAAGTTTTGTCCAAAATGGCAAGTGGTTTTGGACCAGCTAATGTTAATTCGCCTCATTATGACCTTTGAACTTTAATTTATACAATAAACAACAAATCGACTTTTAATTTTGAAATAAATCAAGTTTCATTTATAAAACACTTTAGACAACATCAAATGTAATAATTATATTTATTGCTGTCTAGGGGAAAGTAATAGAAAATCTGGTAATGATCAGTTTCCAGGTCTGTTACAATGTGTGCAGTATATATGCCACAGAATATGATGTTTATGTTTATTTCTTTAATTGAGAAATTGTGGTAAAGTTATCGCTAGAGCAATTGTTTGATTTTTCATGCCACCATTGGGTTACCACAGCTATTTTACCGTGTTTTGTATTAATAAGACAATCTTTTAATTTAATGGGTAGACCCTGTTTAAATCTGTACTTGTTCTAAAGCAACACGGTTACTCTATAACTAGGTTCGAGTTTGACCCTTATTTTACCTACAATAATTCGCAGGCCACAGGCTGCATATATAGCAAAAAAGATTGTTTACCATATTTCCTGTTTGGTCATACAAATCATTGAGAAGAAAATATGAAGGGTTTGTATTTGAGAAGGTTGGATTAAACCATTGTGAAACAGCACTTGCTATATTGGCGGACACAGAAAGAACAGCATCTTGTAAGCGTCCGATCATATTTTGTTCAAATGCATTTTCTGAAAAATATCAACAGAACAATTAAATTCACAATACAAACCTGATTGAAAATAAGTTTAAGAAAAAAACAAAATTGACAACACACCAGAAACACAACATTTATAATCAAGAGATAATATGACAATGCCTGGGTGATAACGACCCTTGCGTTTCCCATTCACGGGGATAAACATGAATGAATATCCTATCCTTCTAAACATATTAGTTACACGTTACAACACCGGTAACAAGGTTGATATACTTTTGCATTTACCTAAAACCACAGCTGTAGCAAGAATTTCAAGAGTGTCTTCCAATTCAAATTGGTATATTGAGTATCCAGGTTCTCTGATATTTAAATACAATACAAGATGGTTATGTGCTTTATGAATCATAGGTTATGTGCTTTATGCCATTTAGGTATAATGGGTTACGTGCCCAACCCACTATAATGAAAGAAGCATGACAATATTTTAAATTTTTCTTCGGCTGTATAGCTTGGTGGATTAGTGCGACACCTTTTAGCTGAAGGTTCGAAATTGGTCTATGGCTAGTCCGTTATTTCCTTGGACATGGCATATTGGACATTTCCTGGATCAAGTAGATTAATGCCTGCTTATGAATTAATGAAACATCTCAATTATATACAATGTACTGCCCTGGCCATTGGTTACACAACAGTAAGTACAAGATAATCTTACGATTGCCTGCGTAATAACAATCCCTGACCTATTTGGTAAGTAATTTGGCAATTGCCTATGTGATAACTCCCCCAGGTTTTCTTAATTATAAAGATTAAACTTTAATATCCCAAATAAGTTACATACTTTGTTAATAGCATGTATCCAAACATAACGTTCGATGAATCGGTTAAATTGAAGGTTGTATCATTGAAAGTCGGATAATTGTACCACGAGTTTCCTCCGCTGGAATTCCACTTCTACATACCAAAAATTAATTTAAAATCAAGCCACCTATTTACTACATGATCAAAAAATCTTACCGGTGAAGCTATGGTGAAATAAACCTCACAGGCAGTTGGAAAAGAATTGTCACGCATTTCACTAAAAGCATAGTTGACAGTCGCATCTTGGAATTGTAAACTTGGGGGAGTAATAGGACTACCGGGTGCAGGACGGGAATTCCATGAGACCTAAAAATCACCACAATTACCATCAAAAGTTTTCCTACAGTTTAGTCTGGGGGTGCTGCGTATTTTAGTCAAAGGATTACAGGTACGAAACCGGTCGCTAACGTTTCAGTTAGGATAGGATATTCATGTTTATCCCCGTGATTGGGAAAACCAAGGGGGTTAACACACGGGCAATCGTCAGATCACTTCGCGCCCACCCTCGGGTTACCAGGGCTATTGCACTGTGTTGTATATATGATAGACACGTTCCTTTAATTGGTAGAACCCATTAAACCGCTGGGTTGTATCCTTTGGCAAGGCACTGAATAGAAATTGCCAGAAGCCAGCAGAATAAATGGGTTCTATTAAATTTAAGGAAAGTCTTAATCATTTATAACACACTGCAATAGCTTCGGTAACCTGACAGTGGGCGCAAGGTAATCTAGTGATTGCTTGTGTATTCACCTTCCTGGTTTTCCTATTAATGGGAATAAACATGAACATCATATCAAATATCATATCAAAGTTACCTTTAAAGTGTACTATGTGTTGGTTTCATTGATCCACATCCATCCAATTAAAGGAGAACCCGTTTTGGCGATTGAAGTGAATGAAAAGCTTTTATATCTGATTATAAGTTGAATCAGATGGTTTATGTTTATCCCTGTGAATTGGGTGTAATCACATATGCAATTGTCACATTACTTCGCATTCACCATCAGGTTACAAGAGCTATTGCTGTGTGTTGTGTATGATTGAGATGTTCCTTCAATTTGGTACAACCCATTATTCCACTGGGTTCAGGCAATGTCCGTTGAGTGCCTTGACCACGGACACAACTGACTAGCTATTACCCAATTTTGAGCTTGTAACACTGAAAGATGAACACTAACCCACCAAGCTAATCGATTTCAACTAGTCAAGCAATTTAGTTCATCTATCTTTTGGTTCATTACACCAACTTTAAGTGGGATTAAATAAATATTTCTTCAGCACATCTTATATTAAAAGTTGTGACAATTTAATTGATGATGCACTACCTAACCCTTTGAAACATGATATGTATATATAAAACAACATCTATTCGAGATCACATGAATATTGTGACCGTGTAACTATAACATAATACTCTGATAACTTTACCTGTATATTGCATTGTACATTGCTTTCGAGGAACTGCCCTTTTCATCTTTAAAATAAATCTAAAAAATTATCAATGTGTAGGATATAGGATATAGTATATAGGATATTTATGTTTATTCCCGTGAATGGGAAAACCAAGGGGTTAACACACGTGCAATCGTTAGATCACCTCGTACCCACTGTGGGGTTACCGGAGCTATTGCAGTTTGTTGTTCATGATACACACACTTTTTTTTTGTACAACCTATTAATACGCTGGGTTCAGGCAATGTCCGGTAAGTGCCTTGCCCAAGGAAACAGCCGACTAGCTAGCGAGCAGGTTCGAACCTCCAACCTTTCGGTTGAAAGGCGTCGCATTAAACCACTAGACTGTAACTTTTAAATACAATACAAATAAAAAATCCTGAAGTGGTCTTAAAGAAAAAGTTTAAAGAAAATAATATTCTAATATATGAATATATATAGTTAAAACAAACCATGCTTCCGCTAAAGGTATTTGCTAATTCGACAACGTCAAGTGCGTAGTTATAATTGTAATTGTCTTGTATTTTGCTAGTTATATCTGCAGTAGCAAACTCTGCAGCAAGTGTGTCCAGTGATAAATAGGCAAATGGAGAGGAAACTGAAATGTAAGGTTTGTAGTTGTTTACTATATATCACCTGTCATTGAACTGTCAGTCGAAGGGTTGTGATATTAAAACCTCTCTACATAGATATGGCCTTGGGCAAGGTACTTATCGGACTTGTCTAAAATCTTATAGTGAAAATAAAAATGCAGAAACACTTATTACAGACTAATAGAACCGATAACTTTACGTTGGCGAAAGGTGACCTGATTTTTTCCTCTAAAAGAACTTTTTTAAACTTTCCAATTTTCAGAATAAAATACATCGATATTTGGTTATGTCAATAATCAAGGCACTTAGCAAATGTTGCCTCAACTTAGTGGTTAAATGGGTGAACAATTTACTTACCAATACCATGTTAAGGCAACATAGTATTACTTACCACAATAAATAGCAACCAGACTAATATTTTACTAAATACCCTATTCCATGTTATACTGTGATAATGAGGAATAAATAGCACCTTAGCTTAAAATACAAACCTATTGACATTGAAGCAAAGGCTGCTTCTAATGCATCTGTAACTTCGTTTCGAGGAATCTCCTGTCCCCTTTTTCTAAACACAATTTTGTGTCTGTATAAATATGTTATAAATCAATCAAGAATACTTACCGAGACAATAAAAAGTAGCCGGTCAATATATTTGAGTATGCACCATCCATACTAAAATAACTGTTTTGTGCTGTTGCAATTCTTACTATGCTTAAGTCAATATGCTCGGGAAACCGAGTGGCCCACTGCAACAATGCAAATTGTATCTCATTTATGCAGTTTTTAAATTGCACTTACCGTAGCCTGACTTCCCAATACAAAATAAACTTGACAAATGCTTGGTTTATTTCGCCCATAAATCTGGTAAACGAAATATTGAACAAAAAAATCACCAACTGACCATGTTCCATTAAAACCTGATGTATCAACCAATGTTTCAATATTGTGGGTTGTCTGTGATAAAATAAATTTTCAAACATTTAATAGAACCCACAAAATCTAATAATACAAACTTGAAACCAGTTGTGAGCATAAATATGACCTCCATTTATAATTTGGACCAAGTACAAAAACGGAGTTGTTTGAAATGCTTTGTATATTCCTACACCTTCTGGAGAAATATCAGGGTTCCTACAAAAAATATCAGGACATGTCATGTTTAAAAGTGATTTTCAAAACACTTGATGCTTATAATTGGGTTAGGTAATTGTTGAACATTTAAATACATATGTTTGGTGTTTTTAAAAGATCCAAAATCCTGTTCAAATTTTGTGTTCAGATTAAAGAATGTTGTTTTTAGTGAGTCGTCTATCAGATAAGAGGTTACAAGTTTAAAAACTAGTAGCTAGCTAGTCTGTTGTTTCCTTGGGCAAGGTATTTTAGTGGAAATTACTTAATCCCAGTAGATTAAGGTGTTTTACGATTAAATTTAAGAAATGTCTCAATCATACACAATACAGGGTGGGATGCAAAGTTATCAAAAAAAAAGTATGTTCATTAACACTGTTTTAATAGTGCATGATGTACAGAAGAATATTGTTTTTATTTTATTACAATATAGGTAGGTAAAAAAATAAATACTTCAGATCAGAGTCCACCCTTCATAAATCTTAAAATATTGAAAGATTTTAACAAACTATCATTACTTAAAATCAAAGATATATATAATTCATTTTACAAAAAATCAGCATTCTCAGTATATTTTCAAATGGGATAGGATATGTGTATATACATAAATGGTAAAGTGCAAGGGGTGTTATCACATAGGTGGTTGTCAGACTACCCCAAGCTCATGTTTTGTATAATTAAAATGTGGCTTTAATTTTGGTAGTACTTTTTAATCTGGTAGGTTTAAACAATGTACATACAAGCCTTGCAAAGTACATATCAGACTAGGATACTATCTTTAAACTGTCAACCTTCGATTAAAAGGCAATGAAATAATATATTAAGCTATTAAGTCAGACAAAAAATATTTAAAACATCAATTCTTTTGGACGAGTTTTTAGCAAGATGGAATTTATCAGGATTATTGTAGAAATATTTGGATAAAATGGGATACCCATTTTTATTCCTTAAACTGGGTATTGACAACCTTTATCAAAGCCATGCATGTTAAGTGATTTGTCTAAGAGTAAATTGTACAAAAGTGCTTTGGGCCAAAATTCACTGTTGGATGATGTTGTACCTCAAAGGTATCATAATATATCTCTGTATCAAGTGCAACAATGGTGAACTGGATCTTTTGAGATTTTTGGGTAATGTTAAAACGCCAAGCTTGACTCATATCATTTTCATAGCTGTTTGGCCATCCAGATGTTGTAAAGCATGGCTGATTGATAACATCTTCCGAACTCACATCTATCTCATTAGGATAACCTAAAAAATAACCCAGATAACATTGCTATATTCACAATTAAAATTATTTGTATACAAGTAAAATTTAAACTTATTATCACACACATACATACACACAATAAATGATACAAGCATTCTGGTATAAATGAAAAGTTAACAAGGAAATAAATTTGCAGTTTCAAATTCGTTTTGTATTCTAAAAGTTTTGTATTATGTTTTTTAGTGCGGCATATAACATCTGATGACATTGATTTGCCAGAGTGTTGCAGTAGTCCATATATCGCTTTGTTAGGATGCTGCTAATTCAAAAAGTTGGCTTAAACAAATTTGTATATTGTTAAAAAAATGGTTAGCTGTGATATTTGTAAGCATTTTAAAATGGAATAAAAAGCACCATACTACACGGACACATTCAAGTATGTTAAATTGTAATAACTATCACAATTAAAAAAACAAACTAAAAATAACATAGATATTCTTACCAGATGTTTCATGTAAAAGGTTAACAGAGATGACGTAAAGCACCAAGTGAAAACTAAATGTATTCTCATTAAAAAGATACATTCTCCAACACAGGCAGTACTACTAACTGTGAAGACACGCAATTAGATTAGTACATTTAAAGCCAGTGGAGTCACTTATGCACCTTAATGTTTGAATAGAACAGGATGGTTATGTGCCTTGCCCAAGGACACAACCTACTAGCTAGCGACCAGTTTCGCAACTGCAACCTTTCGAGTGAAAAGCGACGCACTAAACCATCAGACTAACCAACCATGTGTGGTGACTCTAAATGACCATAACTCTAACCCTAACTCTGACCCTAACTCTAACCCTAACCCTACCTCTGGCACACTGCCCACACTGCCGACACACTGCCAACACTGGGCATTTAGAGGAATCGGGTGTGGTGTATGATTAAGACATTTCTTTAATTTAGTAGAACACATTAATCTACTAGGTTATAATAATATCTGCTAAGTGTCAAAAAGCACAACCGCCTAGTTAGTGACCTGGAACCAACGGGCCGGAAATGCAATGCACTATCCCACTGAGCTTGCCGAACAAATAACTAAAACAATGTAATCCTAATCATATACATCACATTTCCATAGGTGTGGTAGCACGACGGCGGGCACGAGTTTATCTTACGATTCCGAGTCATAAATTTTACAAAGACATAATTATAACGGGATAAAACATGAATATCATTTGCATACCTATTTTTTAAAACTTTCCACAAAGGGTATTTCCCACAATCAATAATAATAACAAACGTGTTACAACTTAAAACTTTAAATTTTCTTTTGGATTAATTATTTCTGTTGCGATAGTTTGACTCTAAAATAAACAAAAATAAAAAATGTGTAATCAAATTTAGGTAATATACAAATTTCAAAAATCCTTCTAGGCAAAACGCATTTCTTTTAGACAAAACGCATTTAATAAAATATACAAATTTAAAAACCTGTGCCCAAAGAGATTATAAACCTCTGCTCAAAGAGATTATGTTGTTATAGTCTCTTTGCTCTGCCAGATTTTACTGGTTATAAAAATATACAAATTTTAGAAAAAAAAATCGTCAGAAAAAAATCGCTTTCATTTTAACCAACTAAATAGGCCTATGCTTTTAATTGTTTCACTCTTTTATTTGAAAATTTAAAGCAGTTAATAAATAACCGATAAACGTTACCAAATTTTCGAATGACCATATGTATGTCGCGTGCGGTGGATTCGCGGCGTCATTAAATCAGTTACATCAAAGATCAACAAAATAATATGACCACATCTGGCGATTTGTAATCTTCCATTTACGGAGCAGGAAGGAGCCGCCATTGAAAGACTGCATTCTATTTCACGTATAAAAATGAATAAACTAAACTATAAATAATATATATTGGTTGTACTTTGTAATCATGTATTGCAATTTTTTTCATTACTAATCACTATAAAAGATACTTCTTGGTATACCAAGTATATAAATGCGGACTAACATTTTACCAAATCTGATTAAAAAATGGAGCATCCATTTAAGCTGTATGCTCCATGAATCTAAATTTCTGGAAAAATAGTACGGTTTCGTTTTTAACGATTTGGGGGAATTCTCCTAGGTTTGTTACCCAGAACATTGAGTTTTGCATATCTAAACCATGTTGTATAACAAATCCTAAATCTTCAATGCGATTCCATTACACCTTCTGGTGAATGTCTGCTACATTGCATGCTTGTCACAATCTTGATTTGGAAAAATTAAATTTTAAGTATATACCCCTAGGTAAATTTTATATTATTTTTATAAATTTTATATTATTTTATATTATTATTAAATTTCTTAGATAAAGTACGGTTTCGTTACTAACGACTCGGGGAAATTTCCCTGGGGATTTCACCCACACCAACAAAACCACCACCATGGCCAAGAATATACAAACGAGGACTGATTTCCTGCATTTTAGTGATTTTGTGGTCAAATTCTTTGTTTTTAGATAACATAGAACTGAAATGATCTATTCGTTTCAAATTTTAAAGAAATTGAAAAAGTAAAAATAACCCAAACTGCTTTTATTTTAACTCGCTTCATATCTCTAACCTGAACTTTAAAACATTTTTACAAATTATATGTTTGTTAGTGGGATCTATTTTTACAAGGTGACTCTAATTATAGAAATTACTTTAAAATACCAAGTGCTCGCGTTTAAATTTCCGAAGTCTTAGCGTTTTAGTTGAATTTGGGATGATGCAGTTTACTTAACTGGGACCAAGTGTAGCATCGAACGTGGTCTACATACGCACCCCACACACACGCGCGCGCGCATCGCCCTTATTAGGTCAAAGAATGCATATTTGAAGATTGGTCGAACGGTGAGCGCGATCTACCAAATCACCACGTCAATGCAAAAATGGCGAATTGAATAGACCACAACTAGTTGGAAACTTTGTTCGTCACCAAGGACGGACATTATTAAAGCTGACACGCTTTTCTGATTTCCCTTTTTTTGTTAGTTTTTATAAATGTAGAGATGCCTCATTTATCGAAATCGGTTCGGCTAACCTTGACTTATATATAGGCCACGAAATATGATTAAGAGGCTCAATAAAATTGTCGAACTCGATGTTAAATACACTAAACTAGTACTAAACTTGCGAGTTAAAATTTTTAACTAAACAAAGCAAAGAAATTTAGTTTTAACTCAGGAACCCATTGGTTGTTGTCGTCCAAAAAATTATATAAAATGTGTAAAAATATTTCGATTGTGGTTTGTAACCCTACAAATAATCCATTGATATAAATATCAGTTCAGAAAAATATAAAGCTTGGTAAAATAATGCCATAACAGAATAGGTCACAGGACAAGTGATATTATGCAAATAACAAGAGTTGATTATTGATTACCAATGTTTGCTGCACTAATTAATGGATTAGACTGCTAAATACCGATCATTAAATACATATTGACAAGACTGTATACAGTTTGGTTACAAGCGGTGGTAAATATTAAATCCAGGCGACCGAATCCGCTATATATGCTGTTTCAGCGATTTTGTGCGAGATCGTTTATTGGGATTAGACCTGTGTATTCCTTTTTATGGCTTGTTTAAACGACTGTTAGTTTTGGCGTCTTTTTCTATTTGGTGTGCTGTGATTTTACATTTACTATGATTTAAAACTGGGGTAAAAAATAAATAAACTAAACATAAACATAATCACGGAGCTGAGTGTCACTCATATAAATGGCGTAAGGTCGAATATACAATCCGTCCTTAAGTCTCTGAGTAGACTTCTACCGCGTCAATTAATGGGTTGTGTAAACAAAAAAAATGTCAAGTTCTCATAAAATACAAACCAATAGATGTAACAACCCGATCGAAAATTAACCGTGTACTGCCGAATGGTAAAATCAACCGTAAGATTGATCTTTATAAAAACGGTCTAAGTGATGAGTCAATTATTAAGTGATGAACCCATCAATCGGTAGAAAACGTCTAAGTGGTTAGTTGATCACGTTTTTTTCCTGGATAAACATGAATGTTTTACCTATCTAAAATAAAAATAAAACAGGTGATTGTTTTTTGGTTCATTATAGGTTGGGTAAAGGTAGTAGATTTTGATAAAATCGTTTATTGGTTACAAAATCAACGTTGCATTTGTCAAATTGTTTGGGGACTTCTTGTAAGGCCGTGCATATCACAAACCAAAGGTCAATCATCTCAAGTGTTATTGTACTTACACACGGACATGGCAAAGAAAAAAAGTTGATAACGTTTTTCGGTTATTTATTAACAACGGTAAAAGTAAATGAGTGAAACAATTTGCAAAGCATTTTCAACACATCGAAAAATGATTATAAAAAGATAATCATTGCATCAAAATAGGCGGCATTTTGGAAATGTTATATTTTTTCACCAGTAAATATATTCTGATATGTCAGGGTTTTTGAAATTTGCATATGTGCTTATAAATAATTTAACATGTATTATTTTTTGATTATTTTTAAATCAAATTAAGGTATAAGAAATATTTAAGCCAAGGTAAAAAATTATAATTATTTTTAAGTTGTAACACGTTTGTTATTATTGATTGTGGGGAAATACCCTTTGTCGAAAGTTGTGAAATGTGAGTATGCAAGTGATATTCATGTTTTACCTTATTAAAAGTAGGAAACGTCTTAGTAAAATTTATGACTCGGAATCGTCAGATTAACTCGTGCACGCCGTTGTGCTACCACACCTATGGAAATGTGATGTATATCATTAAGATTATATTGTTTTAGTTATTCGGTCGGCTAGGATAGGATAGAATAGGATATTCATCTTTATCCCCGTGAATGGGAAAACCAAGGGGGTTAACATACGGGCAATCGTCAGATCACCTCGGGCCCATCGTCGGGTTACCGGAGCTATTGTAGTGTGTTGTATATGATAGACACGTTCCTTTAATTTGGTAGAACCCATTAATCCGCTGGGTTCAGGCAATGTCCGTGAAGTGCCTTGCCCAAGGACACAACTGACTAGCTAGCGACCAGTTTGGAATCTGCAACCTTTCGATTGAAAGGCGACGCACTTAACCGTTAGACCAACGGGCCGGACTGAACTAGCGTGGTAGGATGCATTGCAGGTTTGAAACTGGTCACTAGCTACTCAGTTTTGTTTTGGGCAGTGCACTTAGCAGACTATTCTCTAACTTAGTAGATTAATGGGTTCTATTAAAATGGTCAACGCTATGTAATCTGATGATAACCTGTGTAACAACACCCCCTTTACAAATTTTTAAGGTAATCTGATGACTAATAGCATAATAATATCATTATGTATTTCAATTCAGAAGGATGATAAAACATAACCGCATCCTTTTCTGGGTGCCTCCAAATACTACAGGACCGCTTGGATCGCTTGGATCGCTTGGATCACTTAGATTGCTATGGAAAGTAATTCTAACCCTGTCCCAAACACTTATCTCAACCCCAGAACTAACTTTAACCCCAACCCTAACATTATTATCATGGCTTTTGTAATTACGAAGTATAGTAAGCGATCCAAGCGATTTAAGCGCTTCATGCGCTCTAAGCGGTCCAAGCGGTCCTGTAGTATTTAGAGGTACCACTTTTTCTATCTTAACGTTAAGGTGCATAGGTGACTTCACTGGCTTCAAATGTACTAATCTAATCACATGTCTTCACAGTTAGTAGGACTGCTTGTGTTGGAGAATGTATTTTCTTAATAAGAATACATTTAGTTTCTACTTGGTGCTTTATGTCATCTCTGTTAACCTTTTAAATGAAACATCTGGTAAGAATATCTTTGTTATACTTAGTTGGTATTATTTAATTATGATAGTAATTACAATTCAACATATTTGAATGTTTCCGTGTAGTATGGTGCTGAATATCCAATCCTATTCTATTAATTTGTTTATGACAGTGGTTTCCAAACTGTTTGATTTGTCACCATCCTAAGAATGGGATATATGATCTGCGACACTCTGGCAAATCAATGTTCTCAGATGTTATATGTTGCACTGAAACACATGTTTCTGTGTTAGAATACAAAACGAATGTAAAACTACAAATTTATTTTCTTGTTAACTTGTTTTTCACTTCAGACTGCATGTATGTTTGTGTATATGTGTGTTGTGATAATCAGTTCAAATTTAAATTGTATACTAATTGTAACAATATGATCTTGGTTATTTTCCAGGTTATAATAAACAGATATTTGTGAGTTTGGAAGATGTTGTTAATCAGACATGCTTTTCAACTCATGGATGGCCAAACAGCTATGAAAATGATTTTTATCAAATTTGGCATTTTGACCAGATTATCTTCCATACTCATAAGATCCAGTTCACCATTCTTGCACTTGATTCCGAGTTGTATTATGATACCTTTAAGGTATAATGTTATTCAGTAGTAAATTTTTCGATTATTGCCTCTCCTTTTAACCGAAGGTTTAATGATGGTATCCAGCTAGTCTGATGTTCACAGTCTGATGTTCCTTTTTTTTCAATAAAATTTTTCAATATTTTAAGATTTATGAAGGGAAGACTCTGATCAAAAGTTACAGTGGAACTATCACTTCAAACCAGACCATATATTCTGAAGTGGGACAAAGACCCTCCGCTTATTTTATTTCTGATTCCAGTGTTACAGGAAAGGGGGTCAAGTTTTGTGTAAAACTTGGTAAGAAAATTGCACATCATTGATTATTTTCAAACTTAATTATATTTAATATATTTTATGGGATTATGCAGGTGTAACTTGTATAATAAAGAAAAACATGTCTGACCTAACATTGCTTGGGTTTAATTCCTTGTTAGTTTCATTGCGTTAGAAAATTACACTTTGCTGAGCCCATGCCTGACTCTGTCTGTAATGTTTGCACACCTTGAAGCAATATACTTATTAATATTATACATAAAAGAGTTTGAAACCAAATTCCAAAAATATTTAGATAAACAAACTAAAAATTTGTGTATGTCCTTTATATTTTTAACCCTTTCCTGGGAAATTCCAAAAATTTAAATTAACTGAAACTAGTGATCGGTCTCATTTATGCTTTATTTAAAAAGAAAAAAACATGACCAATCTTCTGGAGGTGTTAGTTATTAAGGTTTAGAACTAAAGTGGTAATTTTTTGCAAGAAAAATATTCAATGTGCACAAAAATATAAGCATAATGCAATTGTGCCAACTTATTCTTTGTTTATTCTTTAACAGCTGATATATTGGGACTGGTAAGCATAAATTAATTGAAATAAATTGAAAGTGGCATAATAATAGCATGAACTGGAATAAGTACAAATAAAGTCTACATATGCCAAGTTACCACCCACCATGAAAGTTGTTTGTCCTATATTTTGTTCCACATTTATGTAACATGGTAATGGTTTTCAGTGGCTGGTGAGAATGTTGCACAGTTGGCTGCGAATGCTGTTCGTTCGGTTACAAATGAAGTCCTTAATCTCGGATATTGGAACGACACCAGATGTGGAGATTATACTCCACCCGATTGTACAGACCGCGTAAGTGATTCAATTTTATTTCTCTTAGCAACTTTTATGAGGTGTTTAACCAAATACTCTTCATATTTCTTCAATGCAAAATAACCTTACAAAAAGGGCTGTCAGCTAAAATCCTGCCATAGAAAGCTTATATTTTTTCACAGTTAAAAATTGAAGCTTTGATCTGTAACTTAAACTGAAAGCCTCCGAAATTTTGCTTAAAATTTTGGGCTGGTACTTCTTTGTACATTGGGAACTTTTTTTTAAATAAAACAACTAGCAAGATGCAAAATCGACACCTTTTTTTACAAAGCATTCTTCCAATATTACAAAACTTCACAGCTAAACACAAACACTAACATAAGGCTTGTCATGTGCTGCTTCCCACCGTACTCTGTACAAACAGATGGAAATTATCACCATTTTTAGCAAGCAAAACACTCATGCAAATACCATGACAACATGGTACCACTTTATCCGACCACACACAAAGGTCTATTAAGTTGTGTGCCATATGTAATCACAAAATCTTGGCCACAGTAAAAGCATGATTAACCTATTCTATCCCAGTATTTGAAGCTGAATTTATTATTTCAAATCCTTAAAAAAACAATTTAACTTTTAGGAAAATGAATATTACGATTTAACAGAGCTTTGTTTGTACGATACCCCAGACCCTGTGTAAGTATGCAACTTTTTCCCTTACCTATCAGTATTATTAATAAAATAAAAATAATATGCTTCCTCACCTAATGTATTCTTAACAGTGTTTACTCATGAATACACTTATTCTTCTAGATTATCTCACACCCACTGCCGGGTTCTCCAAGTTATTAGGATAGGATATTCATGTTTATCTCCGTGAATGGAAAAACCAAGGGGTTTAACACACAGGCAATTGTCAGATCACCTAGCTCCCACCGTCGGGTTACCGGAGCTATTGCACTGTGTTGTATAATTTAGACATTCCTTCCCATTAATCCGTTGGGTTCGGGCAATGTCCGTTAAGTGCCTTGCCCATAGATACAACCGACTTTCTAGTGACCAGTTTCGCACCTGCAACCTTTTAGTTGAAAGGCACCACTAAACCACCAGACTAACCGGTCGAACTGATATTGCAGTGTGTTGTGTATGATTGAGACAATTCTTCAGTTTGATTGTGGAATCCATTAATCTACTGGGTTTGGGCAATATCCACTAAGTGTCTTGCCAATTATACAGCCGAATAGCTAGCTTACAGTTTTAAACTTGCAACCCTTGGGCTGAAAGTAACCAACAAAGTAATTGTTTATATAACCATGTGTAAAACATAAAACATTCTTAACTATTAACACAGATTTCTAACAGGATTTTGAGTAATTTAAAAAGATCAAACATACATATTTAAATGTTCATCCATTACTCAATCCAATTATAAGCATGAAGTGTTTTAAAAATCACTTTTAAACATGAAATGTCTTGGTGTTTTTTTGTAGGTACCCCGATTATTTCCCAGAAGGTGTTGGAATATACAAAGCATTTCAAACAACTCCGTTTTTGTACTTGGTCCAAATTATAAATGTTGGAGATATTTATGTTCACAGCTGGTTTCAAGTTCGTTTTATAGTATTTTGTGGGGTCTATTAAATGTTTAAAAACAATTTATTTTATCACAGACAATCCACAATATTGAAACATTGGTTATTACATCAGGTTTTAATGGAACAATGTCAATTGGTGATTTTTTTGTTAAATATTTCGTTTACCAGATTTATGGGCGAAATAAACCAAGCATTTGTCAAGTTTATTTTGTAATGGGAAGTCAGTCTACGGTAAGTGCAATTTAAAAACTGCAATGAGTGAAATAAAATTTTCAGTGCAATTTGAAAACTGCATAAATGAGATGAAATGTTCATTGTTACAGTGGGGCAGTCAGTTTCCCGAGCATATTGACTTAAGCATAGTAAGAATTGCAACAGCACAAAACAGTTATTTTAGTATGGATGGTGCATACTCTAATATATTGACCGGCTACTTTTTATTGTCTCGGTAAGTATTCTTGATTGATTTATAACATTTTTATATATACACAAAATTGTGTTTAGAAAAAGTGGACAGGAGATTCCTCAAGACGAAGTTACAGATGCATTAGAAGTAGCCGTTGCTGCAATGTCAATAGGTTCGTACATTTAAGCTAAGGTGCTATTTGATTTTTAATATCACGGTATAACATAAAAATAATGTTTTTGGTAAAAGGTTAGTTCACTCATACACTCTGGTTGCTATTTATTGTGGTAGGTAATACTATGTTGCCTTATCACGGTATTTGTGAGTGTATTGTTTACCCATTAAACCACAAGTTCAGGCAACATGTGCTAAGTGCCTTGCTAAGTGATTATTTACATTGCCAAATATCGATATATTTTTTTCTGAAAATGGAATGGTTTAAGAAAGTTCCTATAAAGGAAAATATCAGATCACCTTTCGCCACCGTAAAGTTATCAAATCTATTAGTGTGTAATAAGTGTTTCTGCATTTTTCGTAAAAGGGATTAGACTAT